>JAVTVJ010007504.1:0-14194 GCA_034509425.1 Eopsaltria australis
GAGGATTTCTCACTCGCCGCCCACCAAGGAGCAGGCGGGGCACCCAGCCGCTCCACAAACCTGTAGGAAGTGGGAATCTCTCCCCAGCTTCCCACCAAGGAGCAGGCTGGGCACCCAGCCGCTCCACAAACCTGTAGGAAGTGGGAATCTCTCCCCAGCCGCCCACCAAGGAGCAGGCTGGACACCCAGCCGCTCCACAAACCTGTAGGAAGTGGGACTCTCTCCCCAGCCTCCCACCAAGGAGCAGGCTGGACACCCAGCCGCGCCACAAACCTGTAGGAAGCGGGGCCCCTCCCCCACCTCCTACCAAGAAGCAGACCAGGCCTCCCCCGGCCGCTCCATGCCCAGATGTCTCCAGGCCAGCTTTCAATTCAAAGCTCGCATGTGCTAAACATGAAATAAACTTTCGCACTGTGATTTGCTTTTCTCTACCAGTGAACAATCTCAGCCGAGATCACACACCCGCCTCCTCCCCACCAGCCGATCTCTGGGCAGGTTGGAAAATCGGCAACAGGAAAAACTTGGAGAAATGATTTCAAAAGCAAATTTTCTCACCACCACGCCAGGTTGTCCTGGGATCGCTAACAATTACTGACTTTAAACAGATACACAATACATAAACAATACACACAAATACAAACTACACACTACACAACAAAAAGAACCACCTTTATACTACCTCCTGTGGGATCTTGGAACCATGGTGTCTCGACCTCAGGCCCGTGGCAGGGAATTCTTTAGCTTGCTGTCAGAAAGGAATTCCTTGCAGGATGTTTTCGGTCCAGAGGACGGGTACCAGGTTCTCGTGTCCCTTCCTGGGTGTGCCAATAACTGTTGCCTTTTCCGCCAGCCCTGGAAAAGTAAACTCGAGATCATTTTAGCAAGGAGTAATATAAAAGGGCATCTTTTTTGGGAAGGTCCTTCAGGAGCAAGTTATGGACTAAGGTTTCATAAAAGCCCAGCCCCTCCAGGGGTGAGTAATTTTATAGCTTTAGGAAATTAGCATAAATTAAGAGCACCAATAAGGAGAACAAGTGGCGATTCAAATCCCCTCAGGTTCAGCCCCTTCCGCTGGAGCCGCCCCTCTCAGCACTGGCTGCAACTTCGGCTTATGAAAATGTACGGCTCAGAGTTGTTCTCGCCTTGTTCCCAGGATGAACTGAGATTAGGACAGGGCCTTGCAACCCCTGGGGCTTGGAGCTCTGGAATTGTTTTGGTCTTTCTGCTTAGGGAAAGGCTAATGGAAAAGGTACTGGAAAAACTAGCTATTAATATAGTAGGCTACAGAGCCACAAAAATATGGGCAGAGAGTAAAGAGAACATATAAAAGAAAAAAGGAAGAAACCAAACGGCATCATTCCCCCCTTTTTTAGAGACTAACAAGACTCTGTCTTGTCTAGTCTCTACTCTGCATTCAACCATAACTCTGGTTTATACAACTGGCTATCCCACTAGTTGTTACACAGATGCTAATTATAACTACAGTTACTATGAACATTTCTTTTATATAGGTTCAGTTTGGTAACCATGAAGTGAGTGTACTGAAGATATTCAAGGTTCAGTAAGCTCTTTTGAGAGTTACTTGGTGTAGAATTTGAGTTTGCTTTCAAATTTCAAACAAATTTCTAAAAAAATTTTTCATTCAGATTTGCATAAGAACAACAACTAGTGTTAATGATTTTGTGGCTAGTAGGAAATTTAGAGCTATTTTGTTTTGTCAACAGCCTTTAATATGATTAAACATTACATTTGGAATCACAGCTCCATGGGCACAGGCCCAATCTTTATCTTGGGGCAAAACTTACCAGGCCAGATTCTCAAATTTGACAAGTTGTCCTTATGAAGAGCTTTTTGATACATTTTGGACTAGAGTTACATGCAAATTTTAGGACCAAATTTGAATCACGGTTACCAACTGTACAGATAAGAGGTACAAAAGAACAGTTTAAATCATATCATCTCAATTTGTATCAGTCTCTGTTTTCTGGCTGTCTATGGAGCAGACGTCTTCTAAACTCTGGAGCAGTGAATTCAAGGCTCTCTGCCAGCAGCTTTGCATTTGGTGAGGGTAGTCAGGACTTGGAATGACTCTTTTTACTTAGCTCGTAAGATTACTGTCCCTTCATTAAACATAGACTCAGTCTCTAGGCTTGAATAGTTGCTAGTCTTCCTTCCTTCTAGATGACTTTGCTCAGTTCTAGATCTTCCATTGATATAATCAGTTCAGCTTTTTGTGATGGCACATTTGATGGTAACACTTTTCTCATGGTTACCTGGTTCGTGGTTGTTACTGCATAACCTGTCTTTTGTTTGCCATCTCGCATGAAGCTGCTCTCATCTGCATACAGCTCCAGGCTGGCACATCTTTCAGGTCTGCTCTGCTGGAATAGGCTTCTTCCATGGTCTGCAAACAGTCAAACTTAGATACATTATCAGTTAGTGCTGGGAACAGAGACATACTAGGATTGACAGCAAATGTTTTCAGAATAACATTATCTAGTTTCAGTAGCATGGCATAGGGTCCATGTCCTCCATGTTCACAGAACAAACTAACAGTGGGTTGCATGCAACTGTTGGATGTATGCAATTCTTGGCTGCTGGTTGGATGCAGCAATTTTCAGTTGGCTGACTGTTCCCTAGTTCTCCAGTTTTCAAGGATTATTTACATAATAGTAAAGAGTCCTTGGTCTTTTTTACTCACAAGGGATAAGGAGAAGGTCTTTTACAAATTTAACTCAGTAACGCATTCTAAGATATTTTTAACACAGGGGACTCTGCTTAGTTATAGCATGGTTTAAGGGAGCCTAAAACGGCTTTTCTGTTCTTTGGGTCTCGGTGTTTCTTTTGAGTGCTTACCAGAGCAGACAAAGAGCGCTCGCTGCCCTCGCACGGCCGGGACGGCGCGGCATGCCGGGCACCCCGCCCGGGGCACGCCCCGGCTCGCCCTGCGCTCGGAGCCCGTGCTGCTGGCTCACAGCGGCTCTCGGGTGTCCTTAAAACAAGCTCGTTACTGTGGAAAGTGCGATAGGGCCGTTACTGCTCTTAGATCTCACACTCACGGCCCGCTCTGGGCCGGTGCGGGCGGGGCCCAGGAGCAGCGAGTGAGCCGGGCCGTGGCCGCGCAGCGGCGGCCCCGCCTCCGCCAGAGCAGGGCCGAAGCAGCGCAGCGGCAGCCCCGGTCCGGTTCGCTTCCTGGGACCGCTCCCCCGCGCATCCCCCGGCCGTGACCAGGGCAATGGCAGGAATCACCTCCGCCCCTCTCAGAGCGGCTGGTGCCCCGCTTCTGTCACGGGGGAGTGACCGCCCTGCTCGCGGAGCCGTCCCGGAAGTCCGGGAGTCGCCCTTGCCTTAAAATCTTGGTAAAACTTTTTACAGATGGAACATAGAAAGTGGGGGCTTCTCCCCCTTCCCTTACAATGGTGCGAACCGAGCTTTCTCGGCCGTTCCACAAAACTTGCTGGAAGCGAGGATCTCTCCCTCGCCTCCCACTAAGGAGCAGGCTGGACACACAGCCTCTCAACAGACCTGTAGGAAGCGAGGAATTTCTCACTCGCATCTCTCCACCAAGGAGGCAGGTGGGCACCAGCCGCTCGCAACAAACCTGTAAGGAAGTGGAGAATCTCTCCCAGCTTCCCACCAAGGAGCAGGCTGGGCAGCCCAGCCCGCTCCACAAACTTGCTGGAAGTGGGAATCTCTCCCCAGCCTCCCACCAAGGAGCAGGCTGGACACCCAGCCGCTCCACAAACCTGTAGGAAGTGGGAATCTCTCCCCAGCCTCCACCAAGGAGCAGGCTGGACACCCAGCTGCTCCACAAACCTGTAGGAAGGCGGGGCCCGTCGGCCGCACAGCTCCTACCAAGAAGGCCAGACAGGCTTCCGCCCGGCCGCGTCCAATGCCCAGATGTCTCCAGGGCCGCTTTCAATTCAAAACTCGATAGTGCTAAACATGAAAATAACACTTTCCGCACTGTGATTTTGCTTTTCTCTACCAGTGAAACAATCTCAGCCGAGATGCACACAACACCGCCTCCTCCCCACCAGCGCGATCTCTGGGGGCAGGTTGGAAAATCGCGGCAACAGGAAAAACCCTTGGAGAAATGATTTCAAAAGCAAATTTTCTCACCAACCCTAGACGCCAGGTTTGTCCTGGGATCGCTAACATTACTGGACTTTAACAGATACACAATACATAAACAATACACACACATACAAACTACACACTACACAATGAAAAGAACCACCTTTATACTACCGCCTGTGGGATCTTGGAACCATGGTGTCTCGACCTCAGGCCCGTGGCAGGGAATTCTTTAGATTGCTGTCAGAAAGGAATTCCTTGCAGGATGTTTTCGGTCCAGAGGAAGGGTACCAGGTTCTCGTGTTCCTTCTGGGTGTGCCAAATAACTGTTGCCTTTTCCCCCAGCCTGGAAAAGAAACTCGAGATCATTTTAGCAAGGAGGTAATATAAAAGGGGATCTTTATTTTGAAGGTCTTCAGGAGCAGTTATGGAAAGGTGTCCATAAAAGCCCAGCCCCTCCAGGGGTGGGTACATATTTATAGCTTTTAGGAAATTAGCATAATTGATTAAGGGCACCAATAAGGAGAACAAGTGGCGATTCAATTCCCCCTCAGGTCCAGCCCCTTCCCTGGAGCCCCCCTCTCAGCACTGGCTGCACTCTGCTTATGAAATGTACCTCAGAGTTGTTCTCGGCCTTGGTTCCCAGGAAGAACTGAGATAGGACAGGGCCTTGCAACCCCCTGGGGCTTGGAGCTCTGGAATTGTTTTGTCTTTCTGCTTAGGGAAAGGCTATGGAAAGGTACTGGAAAAACTAGCTATTAATATAGTAGGCTACAGAGCCACAAAAATATGGGCAGAGAGTACAGAGACATATAAAAGAAAAAAGGCTAGAAACCAAACGGCATCACTCGGGAGCACAAGTGCCTTAGGGCCGGGACACAAAAAGTGTCCCTTTTCTCTGAGAAAGAGAACTCTGCCCCCCACTTTCTTGATGTCAGTTTGGAGGAGGGTTTTGGCCCTGCAAGGGCACCAAGGGTCCTTGTCAGTGGCAGCTTGGGTCTGTGAGAGATCTTGCTCCATGCGGAAATTTCAGCATGCGGCCTGGTTTTTTTTTTTTTTTTTTTTTTTTTTCCCCAAACTTCCCCCCCCAGAAAATTTTTTATGTGGCCTTCGATGCAAACAATGGCGCATTTCCATGTGAAAGGAAAACTCATCCCCCAGATGCATGATGCCAGTTTTTAGGAGGCATTTAGCCCTAGCAATTGCAGCAGAGTTCTAGCTGAATGGCAGCTTGGGTCTGGGAAGGATCTTGATGCGCATGCGCCATTTTCAGGTGCGTCCGGTGTTGGCCTTTTCCCCAGCCTGGAAAGAAACTCGAGATCATTTTAGCAAGGAGGTAATATAAAAGGGGATCTTTAATTTTGAAGGTCTTCAGGAGCAGTTATGGAAAGGTGTCCATAAAAGCGCCAGCCTCCAGGGGTGAGTACATATTTAATAGCTTTTTAGGAAATTAGGGCTAATTAAGAGCACCAATAAGGAGAACAAGTGGCGATTCAATTCCCCCTCAGGTCCAGCCCCTTCCCTGGAGCGCCCCTCTCAGCACTGGCTGCACTCTGCTTATGAAAATGTACCTCAGAGTTGTTCTCGGCCTTGGTTCCCAGGAAGAACTGAGATAGGACAGGGCCTTGCAACCCCCTGTGGCTTGGAGCTCTGGAATTTTTTTTGTCTTTCTGCTTAGGGAAAGGCTATGGAAAGGTACTGGAAAAACTAGCTATTAATATAGTAGGCTACAGAGCCACAAAAATATGGGCAGAGAGTACAGAGAACATATACAAGAAAAAAGGCAGAAACCAAACGGCCTCATTCCCCCCTTTTTTAGAGACTAACAAGACTCTGTCTTGTCTAGTCTCTACTCTGCATTCAACCATACCTCTGGTTTATACAACTGGCTATCCCACTAGTTGTTACACAGATGCTATTTATAACTACAGTTTACCGATGAACATTTCTTTTATCTAGGTTCAGTTTTGGTAACATGAGTGAGTGTACTGAAGATATTCAAGGTCCAGTAAGCTCTTTTGAGAGTTACTTGGTGTAGAATTTGAGTTTGCTTTCAAATTTCAACCAAATTTCTAAAAAAAATTTTTCATTCAGATTTGCATAAGAACAACAACTAGTGTTAATGATTTTGTGGCTAGTAGGAAATTAAGAGCTATTTTATTTTGTCAACAGCCTTTAATATGATTAAACATTACATTTGGAATCACAGCTCCATGGGCACAGGCCCAATCTTTATCTTGGGCCAAAACTTACCAGGCCAGATTCTCAACTTTGACAAGTTGTCCTTATGAAGAGCTTTTGGATACGATTTTGGACTAGAGTTACATGCAAATTTTAGGACCAAATTTGAATCACGGTTACCAACTGTACGATAAGAAGGTACAAAGAACAGTTTAAATCATATCAATTCAAATTTGTATCAGTCTCTGTTTTCTGGCTGTCTATGGAGCAGACGTCTTCTTAACTCTGGAGCAGTGAATTCAAGGCTCTCTGCCAGCAGCTTTGGATTTGGTGAGGGTAGTCAGGACTTGGAATGACTCTTTTTACTTAGCTCATAAGATTACTGTCCCTTCATTCAACATAGACTCAGTCTCTAGGCTTGAATAGTTTCTAGTCTTCCTTCCTTCTAGATGACTTTGCTCAGTTCTAGATCTTTCATTGATATAATCAGTTCAGCTTTTTGTGATGGTACATTTGATGGTAACACTTTTCTCATGGTTACCTGGTTCGTGGTTGTTCCTGCATAACCTGTCTTTTGTTTGCCATCTCGCATGAAGCTGCTCTCATCTGCATACAGCTCCAAGGCTGGCAGCATCTTTTCAGGTCTGCTCTGGCTGGAATGGTCTGCAAACAGTCAGACTTAAATACATTATCAGTTAGTGCTGGGAACAGACATACTAGGATTGACAGCAAACGTTTTAAGAATAACATTATCCAGTTTCAGTAGCATGGCATAGGGTCCATGTCTTCTATGTTCACAGAAGAAACTTACAGTGGGTTGCATGCAACTGTTGGATGTATCAATTCTTGGCTGCTGTTTGGATGCAGCAATTTTCAGTTGCTGACTGCCCTAGTTCTCCAGTTTCAGGATTATTTTACATAATAGTAAAGAGTCCTTGGTCTTTTTTACTCACAAGGATACAGGAGAAGGTCTTTTACAATTTTAACTCAGTAAACCATTCTAAGATATTTGTTAACACAGGACTCTGCTTACTTATAGCATGGTTTAAGGGAGCCTAAAAACGGCTTCTTGTTCTTTGGGGTCGGTGTTTCCCTTTTGAGTGCTTACCAGAGCAGACAAAGAGCGCTCGCTGCCCTCGCACGGCCGGGGACGGGCGCGGCATGCGGGCACCCCCGCCCAGGGGCACCCCCGGCTCGCCCGCGCGCGGCCCGAGCTGCTGCTCACAGCGGCTCTCGGGTGTCGCTTAAAAACAGCTCGTTTACTGTGGAAGTGCGATAGGGCGTTCCTAGCTCTTAGATCTCACACTCGCGGCGGCCCGCTCTGGCCGGTGGCGGGCGGGGCCGCAGGAAAGCAGCGAGTGACGCCGGGCCGTGCCCTGCGCAGCGCGGCCCCGGCCTCCGCAGCAGCCGGGCCCGAAGCAGCGCCAGCGGCAGCCCCGGTGCCGGTTCGCTTCCTGGGACCGCTCCCCCGCGCATCCCCCGGCCGTGACCAGGGCAATGGCAGGAATCACCTCCGCCCCTCTCAGAGCGGCTGGTGCCCGCTTCTGTCACGGGGGAGTGACCGCCCTGCTCGCGGAGCCGTCCCGGAAGTCCGGGAGTCGCCCTTGCCTTAAAATCTTGGAAAAACTTTTTACAGATGGAACATAGAAAGTGGGGGCTTCTCCCCCTTCCCTTACAATGGTGCGAACCGAGCTTTCTCGGCCGTTCCACAAGACTTGCTGGAAGCGAGGATCTCTCCCTCGCCTCCCACTAAGGAGCAGGCTGGACACCCAGCCTCTCCACAGACCTGTAGGAAGCGAGGATTTCTCACTCGCCTCCCACCAAGGAGCAGGCTGGGCACCCGCCGCTCCACACACCTGTAGGAAGTGGGAATCTCTCCCCAGCTTCCCACCAAGGAGCAGGCTGGGCACCCAGCCCGGCTCCAGCAACGCTGTAGGAAGCGGGGCCCATCCCCCACCTCCTACCAAGAAGCAAGACCAGCGCGCTCCCGGCGCTCGCAGTGCCAGATGTCTCCGGCCTAGCTTTCATTCAAAACTCGGCATGTGCTAAACATGAATAAACTTTCGCACTGTGATTTGCTTTTCTTCTAGCCAGTGAACAATCTCAGGTCCGAGATCACACACGCCGCTCTCCCCACAGCCGATCTCTGGGGCAGGTTGAAAATCGCAGCAGGAAAAACTTGGAGAAATGATTTGCAAAAGCAAATTTTTCCTCAGCCACCAGACGCGCAGGTTGTCCTGGATCGTAGCAATTACTGACTTTAAACAGATCAAACAATACATAAACAATACACACACTATACAAACTACACACTACACAACAAAAAGAACCACCTTTATACTACCTCCTGTGGGATCTTGGAACCATGGTGTCTCGACCTCAGGCCCGTGGCAGGGATTTCTTTAGATTGCTGTCAGAAAGGAATTCCTTGCAGGATGTTTTCGGTCCAGAGGAAGGGTACCAGGTTCTCGTGTCCCTTCTGGGTGTGCCAAATAACTGTTGCCTTTTCCCCCAGCCTGGAAAAGAAACTCGAGATCATTTTAGCAAGGAGGTAATATAAAAGGGGATCTTTATTTTTAAGGTCTTCAGGAGCAGTTATGGAAAGGTGTCCATAAAAGCCCCGCCCCTCCAGGGGTGAGTACATATTTATAGCTTTTAGGAAATTAGCATAATTGATTAAGAGCACCAATAAGGAGAACAAGTGGTGATTCAATTCCCCCTCAGGTCCAGCCCCTTCCCTGGAGCCCCCCTCTCAGCACTGGCTGCACTCTGCTTATGAAAATGTACCTCAGAGTTGTTCTCGGCCTTGGTTCCCAGGAAGAACTGAGATAGGACAGGGCCTTGCAACCCCCTGGGGCTTGGAGCTCTGGAATTTGTTTTGTCTTTCTGCTTAGGGAAGGCTATGGAAAGGTACTGGAAAAACTAGCTATTAATATAGTAGGCTACAGAGCCACAAAAATATGTGCAGAGAGTACAGAGAACATATAAAAGAAGAAAGGCAGAAACCAAACGGCATCACCGGGAGCACAGTGCCTTAGGGCCGGGACACAAAAAGTGTCCCTTTTCTCTGAGAAAGAGAACTCTGCCCCCCAGTTTCTTGATGTCAGTTTGGAGGAGGGTTTTGGCCCTGCAAAGGGCAGCCAGGGTTCCCTAGTCGTGGCAGCTTGGGTCTGCGAGGGATCTTGCTCCATGGGAATTTGAAGAGGCGGCAGTCCGACTTCCAAGACCATGGGCGCTACGATACAAATGATGGCACTTTTCCACGTGAAAGAAAACTTTAGGCGCCAGATTCATGATGTCGTTTGGTGGATGGGTTTGGCCCTACAAATGCAACCAGAAGTTCCTGTTGATGGCATGCTTGCGTCAGCCGAATATATCTTGATCGCATACGGAATTTCAGGTAGCGTCCCGGGAGCAGTAGTGGCCTTAGGGGCCAGGACACAAAAAGTGGTCGCCTTTTGCTTCTGAGAAAGAGAACTCTGCCCCAGTTTCTTGATGTCCAGTTTGGAGGAGGGTTTTGGCCCTGCAAGGGCAGCCTAGGGGTCCCCCTTGGTCGGGTGGCTAGCTTGGGGTCTGCGAGGAAGGAATCATGGTCCATACGGAATTTCAGGTGGCGGCAGGGAGAACTGTGCCTTAGGGCCTGGGACACAAAAAGTTTCCCTTTCCTCTGAGAAAGAGAACTCTGTCCCCAGTTTCTTGATGTCAGTTTGGAGGAGGGTTTTGGCCCTGCAAGGGCAGCCAGGGTCCTTGTTGGTGGCAGCTTGGGTCTGCGAGGAATCTTAATCCATGCGGAATTTCAGCATGCGGCTGTCAACTCCCAGATATTTGGCCTTCGATTCAAACAATGGCGCTTTTCCATGTGAAAGAAAACTCAGTCCCCCAGATGCATGATGCCAGTTTTTAGTAGGCATTTAGCCCTACAATTGCAGCCAGAGTTCTAGCTGATGGCAGCTTGGGTCTGGGAAGGATCTTGATCCATGCGCCATTTCAGGTGGCGTCCGGTGTTGCCTTTTTCCCCAAGCCTGGAAAAGAAACTCGAGATCATTTTAGCAAGGAGGTAATATAAAAGGGGATCTTTATTTTGAAGGTCTTCAGGAGCAGTTATGGAAAGGTGTCCATAAAAGCCCAGCCCTCCAGGGGTGAGTACATATTTATAGCTTTTAGGAAATTAGCATAATTGATTAAGAGCACCAATAAGGAGAACAAGTGGCGATTCAATTCCCCCTCAGGTCAGCCCCTTCCCTGGAGCCCCCCTCTCAGCACTGGCTGCACTCTGCTTATGAAAATGTACCTCAGAGTTGTTCTCGGCCTTGGTTCCCAGGAAGAACTGAGATAGGACAGGGCCTTGCAACCCCCTGGGGCTTGGAGCTCTGGAATTTGTTTGTCTTTCTGCTTAGGGAAAGGCTATGGAAAGGTACTGGAAAAACTAGCTATTAATATAGTAGGCTACAGAGCCACAAAAATATGGGCAGAGAGTACAGAGAACATATAAAAGAAAAAAGGCAGAAACCAAACGGCATCATTCCCCCCTTTTTAAGAGACTAACAAGACTCTGTCTTGTCTAGTCTCTACTCTGCATTCAACCATACCTCTGGTTTATACAACTGGCTATCCCACTAGTTGTTACACAGATGCTAATTATAACTACAGTTACTATGAACATTTCTTTTATCTAGGTTCAGTTTGGTAACAATGAAGTGAGTGTACTGAAGATATTCAAGGCTCAGTAAGCTCTTTTGAGAGTTACTTGGTGTAGAATTTGAGTTTGCTTTCAAATTTCAACCAAATTTCTAAAAAAATTTTTCATTCAGATTTGCATAAGAACAACAACTAGTGTTAATGATTTTTTTGCTAGTAGGAAATTAAGAGCTATTTTGTTTTGTCAACAGCCTTTAATATGATTAAACATGACATTTGGAATCACAGCTCCATGGGCACAGGCCCAATCTTTATCTTGGGGCAAAACTTACCAGGCCAGATTCTCAACTTTGACAGGTTGTCCTTATGAAGAGCTTTTGGATACATTTTGGACTAGAGTTACATGCAAATTTTAGGACCAAATTTGAATCACGGTTACCAACTGTAGATATAGAGGTACAAAAGAACAGTTTAAATCATATTCTCAATTTGTAAAGTTCTTGTTTTTGGCTGTCTATGGAGCAGACGTCTTCTTACTCTTGATGCGTGAATTCAAGGCTCTCTGCATCTAGCTTTGCTATTTGGTTGAGTGGTTAGTTCAGTGAGCTTGGATATTGACTCTTTACTTAGCTCGTAAGATTACTGTCCCTTCATTAAACATAGACTCAGTCTCTAGGCTTGAATAGTTGCTAGTCTTCCTTCCTTCTAGATGACTTTGCTCAGTTCTAGATCTTCCATTGATATAATCAGTTCAGCTTTTTGTGATGGCACATTTGATGGTAACACTTTTCTCATGGTTACCTGGTTCGTGGTTGTTACTGCATAACCTGTCTTTTGTTTGCCATCTCGCATGAAGCTGCTCTCATCTGCATACAGCTCCAGGCTGGCACATCTTTCAGGTCTGCTCTGCTGGAATAGGCTTCTTCCATGGTCTGCAAACAGTCAGACTTAAATACATTATCAGATAGTGCTGGGAACAGACATACTAGGATTGACAGCAAACGTTTTCAGAATAACATTATCCAGTTTCAGTAGCATGGCATAGGGTCCATGTCTTCTATGTTCACAGAACAAACTTACAGTGGGTTGCATGCAACTGTTGGATGTATCAATTCTTGCCTGCTGGTTGGATGCAGCAATTTTCAGTTGCTGACTGCCCTAGTTCTCCAGTTTCAGGATTATTTTACATAATAGTAAAGAGTCCTTGGTCTTTACTCACAGTACAGGTAAGAAGGTCTTTTACATAATTTAACATCAGTAATTACCATGTCCTAGTAGATATTTTTAACACAGATCTTGCTTATTATAGGCGATGGTTTAAGGAGCCTACAAACGGCTCTGTCTTTGGGCTCGGGTGTTTCCTTTGAGCTGCTTACCAGAAGAGACAAAGAGCGCTCGCGTGCCTCGCAACTGGCCGGGACGTGCGCGGCAGCGGGACCCGCCAGGGCCCCGGCTCGCCCGCGCTTCTGGCCCGTGTCTGCTGGCTCACACTGGCTCGGTGTGTCCCTTAAAAACAAGCTGCGTGTACTGTGGAATGATGTGCGTAGGCGTTCCTCGCTCTTATATGTCACACTTGCTTCACCAGCCGCTCTGGGCCGGTGCGGGCGGGGCGCAGGAGCAGCGAGTGAGCCGGGCCGTGGCCGCGCAGCGGCGGCCCCGCCTCCGCCAGAGCAGGGCCGAAGCAGCGCAGCGGCAGCCCCGGTCCCGGTTCGCTTCCTGGGACCGCTCCCCCGCGCATCCCGCGGCCGTGACCAGGGCAATGGCAGGAATCACCTCCGCCCCTCTCAGAGCGGCTGGTGCCCCGCTTCTGTCACGGGGGAGTGACCGCCCTGCTCGCGGAGCCGTCCCGGAAGTCCGGGAGTCGCCCTTGCCTTAAATCTTGGAAAAACTTTTTACAGATGGAACATAGAAAGTGGGGGCTTCTCCCCCTTCCCTTACAATGGTGCGAACCGAGCTTTCTCGGCCGTTCCACAAAACTTGCTGGGAGCGAGGATCTCTCCCTCGCCTCCCACTAAGGAGCAGGCTGGACACCCAGCCTCTCCACAGACCTGTAGGAAGCGAGGATTTCTCACTCGCGGTCTTCTCCCACCTAAGGTAGCCCAGGCTGGGCACCCCAGGCCGTCCAGAACCTGTAGGATGGGAACTCTCGCCAGTCCACAAGGAGCAGGCTGGTCACCCAGCCGCTCCACAAACCTGTAGGAAGCGGGGCCCATCCCCCACCTCCTACCAAGAAGCAGACCAGGCTTCCCCCGGCCGCTCCATGCCCAGATGTCTCCAGGCCAGCTTTCAATTCAAAACTCGCATGTGCAAAACATGAAATAAACTTTCGCACTGTGATTTGCATTTCTCTACCAGTGAACAATCTCAGCCGAGATCACACACCTGCCTCCTCCCCACCAGCCGATCTCTGGGGCAGGTTGGAAAATCGGCAACAGGAAAAACTTGGAGAAATGATTTCAAAAGCAAATTTCTCAACCACGGACGCCAGGTTGGTCCTGGGATCGGCAACAATTACTGATTTAAACAGATACAAATACATAAACAATAACACACACATAACAACACAAGACACTAACAACGAAAAGACACTTTTTTACTACTCCTGTGGGATCTTGGACATGGTGTCCTCGACCTCAGGCCCGTGGCAGTGAATTCTTTAGATTGCTGTCAGAAAGGAATTCCTTGCAGGATGTTTTCGGTCCAGAGGAAGGGTACCAGGTTCTTGTGTCCCTTCTGGGTGTGCCAAATAACTGTTGCCTTTTCCCCCAGCCTGGAAAAGAAACTCGAGATCCTTTTAGCAAGGAGGTAATAAAAAAGGGGATCTTTATTTTGAAGGTCTTCAGGAGCAGTTATGGAAAGGTGTCCATAAAAGCCCAGCCCCTCCAGGGGTGAGTACATATTTATAGCTTTTAGGAAATTAGAATAATTGATTAAGAGCACAAATAAGGAGAACAAGTGGCGATTCAATTCCCCCTCAGGTCCAGCCCCTTCCCTGGAGCCCCCCTCTCAGCACTGGCTGAACTCTGCTTATGAAAATGTAACTCAGAGTTGTTCTCGGCCTTGGTTCCCAGGAAGAACTGAGATAGGACAGGGCCTTGCAACACCCTGGGGCTTGGAGCTCTGGAATTTGTTTTGTCTTTCTGCTTAGGGAAAGGCTATGGAAAGGTACTGGAAAAACTAGCTATTAATATAGTAGGCTACAGAGCCACAAAAATATGGGCAGAGAGTACAGAGAACATATAAAAGAAAAAAGGCAGAAACCAACGGCATCACCGGGAGCACAGTGCCTTAGGGCCGG
>JAVTVJ010007510.1:0-13800 GCA_034509425.1 Eopsaltria australis
GGGAAATTGGGGAAAAAATGGGAAAAAATGGGAAAAAAACTGGGGGAAAAATTGGGAAAAAAATTGAGGAAAAATTGGGAAAAAATTGGGGGAAAAATTGGGAAAAAATTGGGGGAAAAATTGGGAAAAAATTGGGGGAAAAATTGGGAAAAAATTGGAAAAAAATTGGAAAAAAATTGGGGAAAATTGGGAAAGAATTGGGAAAGAATTGGGAAAGAATTGGGAAAGAATTGGGAAAGAATTGGGGAATATAGGGAAAAAATGGGAAAAAATTTGGGAAAAGATGGGAAAAAATGGGAAAATAATTGGGGGGAAAATGGGGAAAAGTTGGGAAAAATCCATGTTTTAATTGGGAAAAAAATTGGGGAAAATTGGGAAAAATCCATGTTTTAATTGGAAAAAAAATTGGGAAAAAATGGGAAAAAATGGGGGGAAAATGGGGAAAATATTGGAAAAATCCATGTTTTAATTGGGAAAAAAAATTGGGGAAAACTGGGAAAAATTCATATTTTAATGGGGAAAAAATAGGGAAAAATCCAGATTGGAATTGGGAAAAAAATGGGAAAAAAAATGGGAAAAAATTTGGGAAAAGTGGGGGGAAAATGGAGGAAAAAAAGGGGGGGAAAAGGGGAGGAAAATCCACATTTTAATGGGGAAAAATGGGAAAAAAAGTTGGGAATGACCTTTTTTTTCCCTGTCACCGTCCATTCCTTGAGCACCTCGCTGGCATTCCCTGGAAAAAAATGGGAAAAATTGGGAATGAGAGGGGAAAAAAAGGAGAATTCCCAAATTCCTCAGATTTCCCCCTGCCCAGGCATCTCCAATCCTGAAATTCCCGCCCAAAATTCCCACTAAACCCTCAAATTCCAACCCCAGCCACCCCAAATCCCAAAATTCCCTCTCAAAGCCCCCCCAGTTCCCTCCCAAATCCTGGAATTCCAGGAATTCCTGGGATTTCCAGCATCTTCCATGAAGGTCTGAACAATTCCAGCCCAAATTCCAGCCCCAAATCCCAAAAATTCCCCCTCAAACCTCTCCCAAATTCCCAAAATTCCCTCTCCAATCCCTTCCCGAAACCCAAAACTTCCCAGAATTCCCGGAATTCCCAGAATTCCCAAATTCCCAGCACCTTCCATGAAGGCCTGAACAATTCCAGCCCAAATTCCCTCTGCAAATCCCAAAAATTCCCTCCCAAAACCCCAAAATTCCCTCCCCAATCCCTCCCCGGATCCCAAACCTTCCCGGAATTCCCGGAATTCCCAGAATTCCCGAATCCCAGCACCTTCCATGGAGGCCTCAACAATTCCAGCCCAAATTCCACCCCCAAATCCTCAAAATTCCCCTTCCAACCTCTCCCAAATTCCCAAAATTCCCTCTCCAATCCCTCCCCGGATCCCAAACCTTCCCGGAATTCCCGGAATTCCCAGAATTCCCAAATCCCAGCACCTTCCATGGAGACCTCAAAAATTCCAGCCCAAATTCCACCCCCAAATCCCAAAAATTCCCCCTCAAACCTCTCCCAAATTCCCAAAATTCCCTTCCCAACCCCTCCCCGGAGCCCAAAATTTCCCAAAAATTCCCGGAATTCCCGGAATTCCCAAATTCCCACTGCCTTCCATGGAGGCCTCAACAATTCCAGCCCAAATTCCACCCCCAAATCCCAAAATTCCACCCCCAAATCCTCAAAAATTCCCCCTCAAACCTCTCCCAAAACCCCAAAATTCCCTACCCAATCCCTCCCCGGAGCCCAAAATTTCCCAAAAATTCCTGGAATTCCCAGAATTCCCAAATTCCCAGCACCTTCCATGAAGGCCTGAACAATTCCAGCCCAAATTCCACCCCCAAATCCTCAAAATTCCCCTCCCAACCTCCCCCAAATTCCCAAAATTCCCTCCCAAAACCCCAAAATTCCCTCCCCAGATCCCAAAATTTCCCAAAACTTCCCGGAATTCCCAGAATTCCCAGGATTCCCAAATCCCAGCACCTTCCATGAAGGCCTCAAAAATTCCACCCCAAATTCCACCCCCAAATCCTCAAAATTCCACCCCCAAATCCCAAAAATTCCCCTTCCAACCTCTCCCAAATCCCCAAAATTCCCTCTCCAACCCCACCCCGGATCCCAAAATTTCCCAAAAATTCCTGGAATTCCCGGAATTCCCAAATTCCCAGCACCTTCCATGAAGGCCTCAACAATTCCAGCCCAAATTCCACCCCCAAATCCCAAAAATTCCCTCCCAAATCCCAAAAATTCCCTCCCAAATTCCCAAAATTCCCTCTCCAATCCCTCCCCAGATCCCAGAACTTCCCAGAATTCCCAGAATTCCCAGAATTCCCAAATTCCCAGCACCTTCCATGGAGGCCTCAATAATTCCAGCCCAAATTCCACCCCCAAATCCTCAAAATTCCAGCCCCAAATCCCAAAAATTCCCTCTCCAACCCCTCCCTGGATCCCAAAACTTCCCAGAATTCCCGGAATTCCCAGAATTCCCAAATTCCCAGCACCTTCCATGGAGACCTGAACAATTCCAGCCCAAATTCCCTCTGCAAATCCCAAAATTCCGCCCCCAAATCCCAAAAATTCCCTCCCAAAACCCCAAAATTCCCACCCCAAATCCCATCCAAACCTCCCCAGTTTCCTCCCAAATCCTGGAATTCCCAGAATTCCCAAATTCCCACTGCCTTCCATGGAGACCTGAACAATTCCAGCCCAAATTCCACCCCCAAATCCCAAAAATTCCCCCTCCAACCTCTCCCAAAACCCCAAAATTCCCTCTCCAACCCCTCCCTGGATCCCAAAACTTCCCGGAATTCCCGGAATTCCTGGAATTCCTGAATCCCAGCACCTTCCATGAAGGCCTCAACAATTCCAGCCCAAATTCCACCCCCAAATCCTCAAAATTCCCCTCCCAACCTCCCCCAAATTCCCAAAATTCCTTCCCCAATCCCTCCCCGGATCCCAAAATTTCCCAAAAATTCCTAGAATTCCCGGAATTCCCAAATTCCCACTGCCTTCCATGGAGACCTCAACAATTCCAGCCCAAATTCCACCCCCAAATCCCAAAATTCCGCCCCCAAATCCTCAAAATTCCCCTTCCAACCTCTCCCAAAACCCCAAAATTCCCTCTCCAATCCCTCCCCGGATCCCAAACCTTCCCGGAATTCCCGGAATTCCCAGAATTCCCAAATTCCCAGCACCTTCCATGGAGACCTGAACAATTCCAGCCCAAATTCCACCTCCAAATCCCAAAAATTCCCTCCCAAATCCCAAAAATTCCCTCTCAAAACCCCAAAATTCCCTCTCCAACCCCTCCCCGGATCCCAAACCCTCCCGGAATTCCCGGAATTCCCAGAATTCCCGAATGCCAGCACCTTCCATGAAGGCCTGCACGGTTTTATCCACGGAGTTGTCGAAGTGCTGCAGCACCAGCACGATCTCGGTGTTGCTGCGGTTGGGAACCACGGCACGGACTGCCTGCACCTGGAAAACAGGGAAAATCCATGGAAAATCCAGGGGGAATCCATGGGGAATCCATGGGGAATCCATGGGGAATCCATGGGAAAGGTATGGGAAAAATTCCTGAGAAAATCCCTGGAAAAATCCCCTGAAAATGAAGGAAAATTCAGGGGAAAATCATGGGGGAATCGTGGGGAATCCATGGGAAAATTCAAGGGAAATCCAGGGGAAAATTAGGGAAAAGTCATGGAGAATCCATGGGGAATCCATGGAAAATCATGGGGAATCCATGGGGAAGGCATGGGAAAGGTATGGGAAAAATTCCTGGAAAAAATTCCCCAAAAAATCCCTGAGAATTGAGGAAAAATCAGGGAAAAATCATGGGGAGATCGTGGGGAATCCATGGGAAAATCCATGGGAAAATCCATGGGAAAATCCATGGGAAAATCCATGGGAAAATCCTGGGAAAAATTATTGAAAAATCGAGGGAAAATCCCCAGGAAAAATCCCTGGAAAAATCATGGGAAAATCATGGGAAATCCATGGGAAATCCATGGGAAATCCATGGGAAATCCATGGGAAATTCATGGGAAAATCCCTGGAAAAATCATGGGAAAATCCATAGAAAAAATCCCTGGAAAAATGATGGGAAAATCCATGGGAAAACCAAGAAAAAAAAACGCATAGAAAAATCCAGAGAAATCCCTGGAAAAATCATGGGAAAATCCATGGGAAAATTAGGGAAAAGTCATGGGGAATCCATGGGGAATCCATGGGAAAGGTATGGGAAAATTCCTGGAAAAATCCCTGGAAAAATCCCCTGAAATTGAGGAAAAATCAGGGAAAAATCATGGGGAGATCATGGGGAATCCATGGGAAAATCCATGGGAAAATCCATGGGGAAATCCATGGGGAAATCCATGGGGAAATCCATGGGGAAATCCATGGGGAAATCCATGGGGAAATTATTGAAAAATCGTGGGAAAATCCATAGAAAAAATCCCTGGAAAAATCATGGGAAAATCAAGAAAAAATGCACAGAAAAATCCAGAGAAATCCCTGGAAAAACCATGGGAAAATCCATGGGAAATCCATGGGAAATTAACGGGAAGATCCATGGGAAAATCCATGGGAAAATCCATGGGAAAATTCCTGAGAAAATCCCCAGAAAAATCCCTGGAAAAATCCCTGGAAAAATCATTTAAAAACCACAGAAAAATCAAGAGAAAATTATGGAAAAATCCATGAGAAATCCATGGAAAATTCATGGGAAAATTCCATGAAGAATCCTGGAAAAAAAACCTGGGAAAACCCATGGAAAACCCTTGGAAAAGAGGGAGGGATCTCGGTGTTGCTGAGGTTGGGAACCACGGCCCGCACTGCCTGCACCTGGAAAACAGGGAAAATCCATGGAAAATCCATGGGGAATCCATGGGGAAATTTCTGGAAGAATCCTGGGAAAAATCCTCAGAAAAATCCCCTGAAAATTGAGGAAAATTCAGGGGAAAATCATGGGGAGATCGTGGGGAATCCATGGGAAAATCCATGGGGAAATCCATGGGAAAATCCATGGGAAAATCCATGGGAAAATTATTGAAAAATCATGGGAAAATCCATAGAAAAAATCCCTCGAAAAATCATGGGAAAATCAAGAAAAAATGCACAGAAAAATCCAGAGAAATCCCTGGAAAAACCATGGGAAAATCCATGGGAAATCCATGGGAAATTAATGGGAAGATCCATGGGAAAATCCATGGGAAAATCCCCAGAAAAATCCCTGGGAAAATCAATCAAAAACCACAGAAAAATCAAGAGAAAATCAAGGAAAAATCCATGAGAAATCCATGGAAAAATCCCTAGAAAAATCATGGAAAATCCCGTGGAAAATCCATGAGAAATCCATGGAAAATTAATGGGAAAATTCCTGGAAGAATCCTGGAAAAAAACCCTGGGAAAACCCATGGAAAACCCTTGGAAAAGAGGGAGGGATCTCGGTGTTGCTGCGGTTGGGAACCACGGCCCGCACTGCCTGCACCTGGAAAACAGGGAAAATCCAGGGGGAAATCCATAGGGAATCCATGGAAAATCATGGGGAATCCATGGGGAAATTTCTGGAAGAATCCTGGGAAAAATCCCCAGAAAAATCCCCTGAAAATGAAGGAAAATTCAGGGGAAAATCATGGGGGAATCGTGGGGAATCCATGGGAAAATTCAAGGGAAATCCATGGGAAAATTAGGGAAAAGTAATGGAAAATCCATGGGGAATCCATGGGAAAGGTATAGGAAAATTCCTGAGAAAATCCCCAGAAAAATCCCTGGAAATTGAGGAAAAATCAGGGAAAAATCATGGGGAGATCGTGGGGAATCCATGGGAAAATTCAAGGGGAAATTCCTGGAAAAATCCATGGGAAAATCCATGGGAAATACCTGGAAAAATTATTGAAAAATCGTGGGAAAATCCCCAGGAAAAATCCCTGGAAAAATCATGGGAAAATCATGGGAAATCCATGGGAAATTAATGGTAAGATCCATGAGAAAATCCATGGAAAATCCATGGAAAATCCATGGGAAAATTAGGGAAAAGTCATGGGGAATCCATGGGGAATCCATGGGAAAGGTATGGGAAAATTCCTGGAAAAATCCCCAGAAAAATCCCCTGAAATTGAGGAAAAATCAGGGAAAAATCATGGGGAGATCGTGGGGAATCCATGGGAAAATTCATGGGAAAATCCATGGGAAAATCCATGGGAAAATCCATGGGGAAATCCATGGGGAAATCCATGGGGAAATCCATGGGGAAATCCATGGGGAAATCCATGGGGAAATCCATGGGAAAATCCATGGGAAAATCCATGGGAAAATCCATGGGGAAATCCATGGGGAAATCCATGGGAAATACCTGGAAAAATAATGGGAAAATCCATGGGAAAATCCCTGGGAAAATCCATGGGAAAATCCATGGGATAATCCATGGGAAAATCCATGGGAAAATCCATGGGATAATCCATGGGAAAATTCCTGAGAAAATCCCCAGAAAAATCCCAGGGAAAATCACTCAGAAGCCACAGAAAAATCAAGAGAAAATCATGGAAAAATCACGAGAAATCCATGGAAAATCAAGGGAAAATTATGGAAAAATCATGGAAAATCCCTGGAAAAGTCACGGGAAAATTCCATGAAGAATCCTGGAAAAAATCCATGGGAAAACAATGGAAAAATCCCTGGGAAAACCCATGGAAAACCCTTGGAAAAGAGGGAGGGATCTCGGTGTTGCTGCAGTTGGGAACCACGGCCCGGACTGCCTGCACCTGGAAAACAGGGAAAATCCAGGGGAAAATCCAGGGAAAATCCATGGGAAATCATGGGGAATCCATGGGAAAGGTATGGGAAAAATTCCTGGAAGAATCCTGGAAAAAATCCCCTGAAAATTGAGGAAAATCCAGGGGGAATCCAGGGGAAATCATGGGAATTCCCAAAAACCCTCAGCAATTCCCTGCCAGTTATCCCAAAAAATTCCAGCCTTCCAAGTTCTGGGAATGCAGGGCTGGGAAAAAATGGGAATTGTTGGGAAAATTGGGAATTGTTGGGAAATTTGGGAATTCTGGGAAATGGGGAATTCTTGGGAAAATGGGAATTCTGGGGGGAAAACAGGGAATTCTGGGAAAAAAATTGGGAATTCTGGGGGGAAAAAATGGGAATTCTGGGGGAAAAAATTGGGAATTCTGGGGGAAAAAATTGGGAATTCTGGGGGAAAAATTGGGACTTCTGGGGGAAAGAAATTTGGGAATTCTGGGGGAAAAAATTGGGAATTCTGGGGGGAAAAAAGGGAATTCTGGGGATAAAATGGGAATTCTTGGGAATGGTTGAAAATTTGGGAATTCTGGGGGAAAAAAATGGGAATTCTGGGGGAAAAATGGAAAATTTTGGGAAAAAGATGGGGAATTCTGGGAAGAAAATGGGAATTCTGGGGGGAAAACGGGGAATTCCGGGGAAAAAAATTGGGAATTCTGGGGGAAAAAATTGGGAATTCTAGGGAAAAATGGGAATTCTGGGGAAAAATGGGAATTCTGGGGAAAAACGGGAATTCTGAGGAAAAATGGGAATTCTGGGGAAAATGGGAAATTCTGGGAAAAAATGGGAATTCTTGGGAATGGGGAATGGTGGGAAATCTGGGAATTCTGGGAATTGCGGGCACCTTTTCCTTCATGTTCTCGGAGCAGCCGCCCTGCGCCCGCACGGCCCCGGAGCGAACGTCGAACACGAACCCCGAGGGATCTGCGGGAAAAAGCCGGAATTCCCGCCTGGAATTCCCTGGGAATGCTGGATCCCACTCCAGGGAATTCCCTGATCCTGAAATTCCAGCCTCAGTCCCGAAATTCCCACCCCAATCCCAAAAATTCCAGCCCCAGGAAGCTCCAATCGCAGAATTCCAGCCCCAATCCCAAAAATTCCCACCCCCAATCCCGAAATTCCAGCCCCAATCCCAAAATTCCAGCCCCAGGAAGCTCCAATTCCCACCACAAACCCCGTGGGATCTGCGGGAAAAAACTTGGAATTCCCACCTGGAATTCCCTGGCAATGCTGGATCCCACTCCAGGGAATTCCCTGATCCCGAAATTCCAGCTCCAATCCCAAAATTCCAGCCTCAATCCCAAAAATTCCCACCCCAATCCCAAAATTTCAGCCCCAATCCCAGAATTCCAGCCCCAGGAAGCTCCAATCCCGAAATTCCAGCCCCAATCCCAAAAATTCCCATCCCCAATCCCGAAATTCCAGCTCCCCAATGCCAAAATTCCAATCCCAGGAAGCTCCAATCCCAAAATTCCCACCTCAATCCCAAAATTCTGGCCCCAGGAAGCTCCAATCCCAGAATTCCAGCCTCCATCCCAAAATTGCAGCCCCAATCCCGAAATTTCTACCCCAATCCCAAAAATTCCAGCCCCAGGAAGCTCCAATTCCCACCACGAACCCCGAGGGATCTGCGGGAAAAACCCCGGAATTCCCGCCTGGAATTCCCTGGGAATGCTGGATCCCGGGCCAGGGAATTCCCTGATCCTGAAATTCCGGCTCCAATCCCTGAATTCCAGCCTCAATCCCAAAAATTCCCACCCCAATCCCAAAATTCCAGCCCCAATCCCGAAATTCCAGCCCCAGGAAGCTCCAATTCCCACCATGAACCCCGAGGGATCTGCAGGAAAAACCCCAGGAATTCCCCCTTGGAATTCTGGATCCCAGCCCGGGAATTCCTGAGGATTCATCCCAAAATTCCAGCAGATTCCAGGGAGAATTCCCTGGGATCCCAGAGCCAGGACAGCCCCAAAATCCCAAGAAATTCCTGAATATTCCCAGATCTCCGGGAGAAAATCCTCATCCCAAAATTCCCCTGGAATTCCCCCGGCAATTCCAGGATTTTCTGGAACAATTCCAGGATTTTTTGGAACAATTCCAGGATTTTTGGAGCCATTCCAGGGATTTTTTGGAGCCATTCCAGGGATTTTTTGGAACAATTCCAGGTTTTTCCAGGGGAATTCCCAGGATTTTTGGAGCCATTCCAGGGATTTGGGAGCAATTCCAGCTTGGTTTTCCCACCAAATTCCATGATTTTCCCCCCAAATTCCCACATTTTCCCTCCCAAATCCCATTTTTCCCCAAATTCCCACATTTCCCTCTCACCTTTTCCCCAAATTCCCACTTTTTTCCTAAAAAATCCTGGTTTTTCCTAAAAATTCCCACATTCCTCCCCCCAAATTCCCATTTTTTCCCTGTTTTTCCCACTTTTCCCCCCCAAATCCCATTTTTTCCCCCGAATTCCCACTTTTCCCCCTAATTGTCCACCTTTTCCACCCCAAACCCCCCCAAATCCCATTTTTTCCCTAAAATCCCACTTTTTTTCCCTAAAATTCCCACATTTTCCAAAAAATTCCCACATTTCTCTCCACTGTTCCCATTTTTTTCCACCTTTTCCACCCCAAATCCCATTTTTTTTCCCTAAAATCCCACATTTCCCCCCCAAAATTCCCACATTTTCCCTAAAATCCCACTTTTTTTCCTAAAAATTCCCACGTTTTCCTAAAAATCCCCACATTCCTCCCCCCAAATTCCCATTTTTTCCACCTTTTCCCACCTTTTCCCCCCCCAAAATCCCGGTTTTTTTCCAGGATTTTTTTTTTCCCTCAGGCCCCATCTGGCCGAGAAAATGGGAAAACAATCCCGGAAAATCCTTGGGAATTGGGGCTGGAATTGGCTGTCAATAATTAATGAAATGTTAATTAAAGGCAAATAAAGACAAATGAGGCCCCTCCCCCCCCTCTCCAAACACCCTCTGGAATGGAAATTCCAAGGGAAGGCTCGGATGCCACGAAAAAACCCTGGGAAAAGGGGGAAAATCCAGGGAAAAATGGGGGGAAATCCAGGGAAAAATGGGGGGAAATCCGGGGGAAAATCAGTGGGAAAATTCCATGGAAAAATGGGAAAAATCTGTGGAAAAATCTGTGGAAAAATCTGTGGAAAAATCTGTGGAAAAATTCACGGAAAAATCCACGGAAAAATCCACGGAAAAATCCACGGAAAAATCCACGGAAAATCCATGGGAAAAATGGAGAAAATCCATGGGAAAATCCATGGGAAAATCCATGGGAAAATCCATGGGAAAATCCATGGGAAAATCCATGGGAAACCAGGAAAAATCTGTGGAAAAATCCACGGAAAAATGGGGAAAATCCATGGGAAAAATGGGGAAAATCCATGGAAAAATCCATGGAAAATCCATGGGGAAATCCGTGGAAAAATGGCGAAAAATCCATGGAAAAATGGGAAAATTCCATGGGAATTTTAGGGTTAAAAAAGGGGATTTTGGGATGAAGTTTTCGGTTTTAAATCTGATTTTTCAGGGGAATTCCCTGGGAAATGAATCCCAAAAAAACCCCCTGGAATTCCCAAAAAATTCCCAAAAAAATACCCCTGGAATTCCCAAAAAAACCCCCTGGAATTCCAGGAAAATTCCCAAAAAAAACCACCCTGGAATTCCAGAAAAATTCCCAAAAAAAAACCCCTGGAATTCCAGGAAAATTCCCAAAAAAAAAACCACCCTGGAATTCCAGGAAAATTCCCAAAAAAAACCACCCTGGAATTCCAGGAAAATTCAAAAAAAAACACCCCTGAAATTCCAGGGAAATTCCCAAAAAAAAACCCCTGGAATTCCAGGGAAATTCCAAAAAAAACACCCCTGGAATTCCAGGAAAATTCCCAAAAAAAACCTCCCAGGAATTCCAGGAAAAATCCCAAAAAAACCTCCCAGGAATTCCAGGAAAATTCCAAAAAAAACACCCCTGGAATTCCAGGGAAATTCCCAAAAAAACCCCCTGGAATTCCAGGAAAAAAAAAAATTCCAGGAAAATTCAAAAAAAACACCCCTGGAATTCCAGGGAAATTCCCAAAAAAACCCCCTGGAATTCCAGGAAAAATCCCAAAAAAACCTCCCAGAATTCCAGGAAAATTCAAAAAAAAACACCCCTGGAATTCCAGGGAAATTCCCAAAAAAACCCCCTGGAATTCCAGGGAAATTCCAAAAAAAAACACCCCTGGAATTCCAGGGAAATTCCCAAAAAAACCCCCTGGAATTCCAGGAAAATTCCCAAAAAAATCCTCCCAGGAATTCCAGGAAAATTCCCAAAAAAAACCATTGGAATTCCAGGAAAATTAAAAAAAAAAAAACCTGGAATTCCAGGGAAATTCCCAAAAAAACCTCCCAGGAATTCCAGGAAAATTCCCAAAAAAAACACCCTGGAATTCCAGGAGAATTTAAAAAAAAAAAACAAACCTGGAATTCCAGGGAAATTCCCAAAAAACACCCCTGGAATTCCAGGGGAATTCCCAAAAAAAAACTCTGGAATTCCAGGAAAATTCCCAAAAAAAAAAACCACCCTGGAATTCCAGGAAAATTCCCAAAAAAAAAACCCTGGAATTCCAGGAAAATCCCCAAAAAAACCTCACAGGAATTCCAGGAAAATTCCCAAAAAAAACCACCCTGGAATTCCAGGGAAATTCCCAAAAAAAAAAAACAGGAATTCCCCTTTTCCACCTCGTTTTCCCCCATTTTCCCTGGAATTTTGGGATTTTTGGGATCTCTTACCTTTGGGCTGTTGCTTCCTGGACATTTTTGGGTGGAATTCCCGAGGTTTTGGAGCAGAAAATTTGGGAATTTTTGTTGATGGGAGGAGGAGAATTCCTGGAAAAAAAATGAAAAGAAGGAATAAAGGAATTATTGGGGTTGGAAAAAAAGGGATTAAAAAAAAACCTGGAATGAAATCAAAGGGATTGAAAAGGAAGGAATTGAAAAATCCCTGGAATTAAAGGATAAAAAAATCCTGGAATAAAAAAATAAAGGAATTAAAAATAAAGGAATTTTTAAAATCCTTGGAATTAAAAAACTCCTGGAATTAAAGGATAAAAAAAAACCTGGAATTAAAAATAAAGGAATTAAAAATAAAGGAATTAAAAAATCCCGGGAATTAAAAAAAACTCCTGGAATTAAAGGATAAAAAAACCCTGGAATTAAAGGATAAAAAATCCAGGAATAAAAAGTAAAGGAATTTTAAAAACTCCTGGAATTAAAGGATAAAAAACCCTGGAATTAAAAAAAAACTGGAATAAAAAATAAAGGAATTAAAAATAAAGGAATTAAAAAAACCTCTGGAATTAAAGGATAAAAAATCCAGGAATTAAAAAAACCCTGGAATTAAAGGATAAAAAAATCCTGGAATAAAAAATCAAGGAATTAAAAATAAAGGAATTTTAAAAATCCTTGGAATTAAAAAACTCCTGGAATTCAAGGATAAAAAAACTTGGAATTTAAAAAAGAATCTGGAATTAAAGGATAAAAAAATCCTGGAATAAAAAATCCTGGAATAAAAAATCCTGGAATAAAAAATCCTGGAATTAAAAATAAAGGAATTAAAAATAAAGGAATTAAAAAATCCCTGGAATTAAAAAAACCTCTGGAATTAAAGGATAAAAAATCCAGGAATAAAAAATAAAGGAATTTTTGAAATCCTTGGAATTAAAAAACTCCTGGAATTAAAGGATAAAAAAAACCTGGAATTAAAAAAAAATCTGGAATTAAAGAATAAAAAAATCCTGGAATAAAAAATCCTGGAATTAAAAATAAAGGAATTAAAAATAAAGGAATTAAAAATAAAGGAATTTAAAAATCCCTGGAATTAAAAAAAACTCCTGGAATTAAAGGATAAAACAACTTGGAATAAAAAAAAAAAAAGGAATTTTTTAAATCTTGGAATTAAAGGATAAAAAAACCTGGAATAAAAAACTCCTGGATTTAAAAATAAATGGATACATTTATCCCAAATTTATCCCAAACTTATCCCAAATTCATCCCAAATTTATCCCAAATTCATCCCAAATTCATCCCAAATTTATCCCAAACTCATCCCAATTTTTCCCTGAATTTATCCCAAACTTATCCCAAATTTTCCCACATTTTTCCTAATTTTTTTCCCATTTTTTTTCCCCATTCCAGAGGGGGAATTCCCTTGGAAAAGCAAACAAAGAGAGGAGACAAAGGAAAGAGAAAATTCCCTTTTTTTTCTATGGAAAATCCCTGGGATATTCCCAAAAAAACTGGGGGATTTGGGAGGCAGGAAAATCCAGGATTAATTAGAATTAATTAGGATTAATTAGGATTAATTAATTAGGGTTGGAGCAGGGAAAAACCTCTGGGAATGATCCTTTTTTCCTATGGAAAAATGCTGGAAAATTCCCAAAAAATTTGGGAATTGAGTGCCAGGAAAAATCAGGATTAATTAACAGGGTTAATTAATTTAATTAGGATTAATTAAATTGGGAATTTCCCCTTTTTTTGGCCCAAAAAACCTTTGGAAAATCCCCAAAAAATCCTGGAATATCCCAAAAATAAATATCCCAAAAAAAAAAACCTTTGGAATATCCCTAAAAACCTTGGGAATATCCTGAAAAAAACCCAAAAAATTCCCAAAATTCCAATCAGAGCAGGGGAAAAATGGGAATTTTTTTTTCTTGGAAAAGCAGGAAAAATGGGAAAAAAATGGGGAATAAAATGGGGGAAAATTGGGGAAAAAAATTGGGAAAAAAATGGGGAAAAAATGGGGGAAAAATGAGAAAAAAATGGGGGGAAAATTGGGAAAAAAATGGGAAAAAAATGGGAAAAAAATGGGAAAAAATGGGAAAAAATGGGAAAAAATGGGGAATAAAGGGGGAAAAAATGGGGAAAAAATGGGAATAAAAGTGGGAATAAAGTGGGAATAAAGTGGGAAAAAAATGGGGAAAAATGGGAAAAATGGGAAAAAAAGGGG
>JAVTVJ010007516.1:0-16934 GCA_034509425.1 Eopsaltria australis
TTTTTGTGTCCCGGCCCTAAGGCACTGTGCTCCTGGTGATGCCGTTTGGTTTCTGCCTTTTTTCTTTTATATGTTCTCTGTACTCTCTGCACATATTTTTGTGGCTCTGTAGCCTACTATATTAATAACTAGTTTTTCCAGTACCTTTCCATAGCCTTTCCCTAAGCAGAAAGACAAAGCAAATTCCAGAGCTCCAAGCCCCAGGGGGTTGCAAGGCCCTGTCCTATCACAGTTCTTCCTGGGAACCAAGGCCGAGAACAACTCTGAGGTACATTTTCATAAGCAGAGTGCAGCCAGTGCTGAGAGGGGGGCTCCAGGGAAGGGGCTGGGCCTGAGGGGGAATTGAATCGCCACTTGTTCTCCTTATTGGTGCTCTTAATCAATTATGCTAATTTCCTAAAAGCTATAAATATGTACCCACCCCTGGAGGGGCTGGGCTTTTATGGACACCTTTCCATAACTGCTACTGAAGACCTTCAAAATAAAGATCCCTTTTTATATTACCTCCTTGCTAAAATGATCTCGAGTTTCTTTTCCAGGCTGGGGGAAAAGGCAACAGTTATTTGGCACACCCAGAAGGGACACGAGAAACTGGTACCCTTCCTCTGGACCGAAAACATCCTGCAAGGAATTCCTTTCTGACAGCAATCTAAAGAATTCCCTGCCACGGGCCGGAGGTCGAGACACCATGGTTCCAAGATCCCACAGGAGGTAGTATAAAGGTGGTTCTTTTCGTTGTGTAGTGGGTAGTTTGTATGTGTGTGTATTGTTTATGTATTGTGTATCTGTTTAAAGTCAGTAATTGTTAGCGATCCCGGGACAACCTGGCGTGGTGGTGAGAAAATTTGGCTTTTTGAAATCATTTCTCCAAGTTTTCCTGTTGCCGATTTTCCAACGCTGCCCGCAGAGATCGCTGGTGGGGAGGAGGCGGGTGTTGTGGAATCTCGGCTGAGATTGTTTCACTTGGTAGAGAAAAGCAAATCACAGTGCGAAAAGTTTTATTTCATGTTTAGCACATGCGAGTTTTGAATTGAAAGCTGGCGCTGGAGACATCTGGGCATGGAGCGGCCGGGGGAGGCCTGGTCTGCTTCTTGGTAGGAGGTGGGGGATGGGCCCCCGCTTCCTACAGGTTTTTGTGGAGCGGCTGGGTGTCCAGCCTGCTCCTTGGTGGGAAAAGCTGGGGAGAGATTCCGCCACTTCCTAACAGGTTTGTGGAAGCGGCTGGGTTGCCCGCGCTGCTCGCTTGGTGGAGGCGAAGTGAGAATCCTTCGCTTCCTACAGGTTCTGGTGTGGAGAGGCTGGGTGTCCAGCCTGCTCCTTAGTGGGAGGCGAGGGAGAGATCCTCGCTTCCAGCCAGTTTTGTGGAACGGCCGAGAAAGCTCGGTTCGCACCATGGTAAGGGAAGGGGGAGAAGCCCCCACTTTCTATGTTCCATCTGTAAAAAGTTTTTCCAAGATTTAAAGGCAAGGGCGACTCCCGGACTTCCGGGACGGCTCCGCGAGCAGGGCGGTCACTCCCCCGTGACAGAAGCGGGGCACCAGCCGCTCTGAGAGGGGCGGAGGTGATTCCTGCCATTGCCCTGGTCACGGCCGGGGATGCGCGGGGGAGCGGTCCAGGAAGCGAACGCGGGACCGGGGCTGCCGCTGCGCTGCTTCGCCGCTGCTCATGGGGAGGCGGGGTCCGCGCTGCGCGGCCAGCGGCCCGGCTCACTTCGCTGCTCTGGGCCCCGCCGCAAACCGGCCCAGAGGCGGGCCGGGAGTGTGAAGATCCTAAGAGCAGGACGGCCCTATTCGCACCTTTCCACAGTTAAGCGAGCTTGTTTAAGGACCGCCGAGAGCCGCTGTGAGCAGCAGCACGGGCCGAGCTGCGGGCGCAGCCGGGGGTGCCCCTGGGCGGGGTGCCCGCATGCCGCGCTCCAGTCCGCCGTCCGTGCGAGGGCAGCGAGCGCTCTTTGTCTGCTCTGGTAAGCACTGCAAAGGGAAACAGACGCGAGCCAAAGAACAAGAAGCCGTTTTTTAGGCTCCCTTTAAAACCATGCTATAAGAAGAGAGTCCCCTGTGTTAACAATATCTTAGAATGGTTTACTGAGTTAAATTTGTAAAGACCTTCTCCTGTATCCTTGTGAGTAAAAAAGACCAAGGACTCTTTACTATTATGTAAAATAATCCTGAAACTGGAGAACTAGGGCAGTCAGCAACTGAAAATTGCTGCATCCAACCAGCAGCCAAGAATTGATACATCCAACAGTTGCATGCAACCCACTGTAAATTTGTTCTGTGAACATAGAAGACATGGACCCTATGCCATGCTACTGAAACTGGATAATTTTATTCTGAAAACGTTTGCTGTCAATCCTAGTATGTCTGTTCCCAGCACTAACTGATAATGTATTTAAGTCTGACTGTTTGCAGACCATTCCAGCAGAGCAGACCTGAAAGATGTGCCAGCCTGGGAGCTGTATGCAGATGAGAGCAGCTTCATGCGAGATGGCAAACACAAGACAGGTTATGCAGTAACAACCACGAACCAGGTAACCATGAGAAAAGTGTTACCATCAAATGTAGCGCTACCACAAAAAGCTGAACTGATTAAATATATGAAAGATCTAGACTGAGCAAAGTCTCTAGAAGGAAGGAGACTAAGGCAACTATTCAAGCCTAGAGACTGAGTTCTATGTTGAATGAAGGGACAGTAATCTTACGAGCTAAGTAAAAGAGTCTATTCCAAGTCCCTGAACTTAAACCTCAGCCAAATGCAAAGCTGCCTGGCAGAGAGCCTTGATCACTGCTCCAGAGTTAAGAAGACGTCTGCTCCATAGACAGCCAGAAAACAGAGACTGATACAAATTGAGATGATATGATTTAAACTGTTCTTTTGTACCTCTTATCTGTACAGTTGGTAACCGTGATTCAAATTTGGTCCTAAAATTTGCAATGTAACTCTAGTCCAAAATGTATCCAAAAGCTCTTCATAAGGACAACTTGTCAAAGTTGAGAATCTGGCCTGGTAAGTTTTGCCCCAAGATAAAGATTGGGCCTGTGCCATGGAGCTGTGATTCCAAATGTAATGTTTAATCATATTAAAGGCTGTTGACAAAACAAAATAGCTCTTAATTTCCTACTAGCCACAAAATCATTAACACTAGTTGTTGTTCTTATGCAAATCTGAATGAAAATTTTTTTAGAAATTTGGTTGAAATTTGAAAGCAAACTCAAATTCTACACCAAGTAACTCTCAAAAGAGCTAACTGAACTTGAATTTTCTTCAGTAAACACTCAACTTGCATGGTTACCAAACTGAACCTAGTATAGAAAGAAATCGTTCATAGTAACTGTAGTTATAATTAGGCATCTGTGTAACAACTAAGTGGGATAAGCCAGTTGTAATAAACCAGAAGGTATGGTTGAAAATGCTAGAGTAAGAGATACTAGACAAGACAGAGTCCTTGTTAAGTCTGCTAAAAAAGGGGGGGAATGATGCCGTTTGGTTTCTGCTTTTTTTCTTTTATATGTTCTCTGTACTCTCTGCCCATATTTTTGTGGCTCTGTAGCCTACTATATTAATAGCTAGTTTTTCCAGTACCTTTCCATAGCCTTTCCCTAAGCAGAAAGACAAAACAAATTCCAGAGCTCCAAGCCCCAGGCGGTTGCAAGGCCCTGTCCTATCGCAGTTCTTCCTGGGAACCAAGGCCGAGAACAACTCTGAGGTACATTTTCATAAGCAGAGTGCATCCAGTGCTGAGAGGGGGGCTCCAGGGAATGGGCTGGACCTGAGGGGGAATTGAATCGCCACTTGTTCTCCTTATTGGTGCTCTTAATTATGCTAATTTCCTAAAAGCTATAAATATGTACTCACCCCTGGAGGGGCTGGGTTTTATGGACACCTTTCCATAACTGCTCCTGAAGACCTTCAAAATAAAGATCCCTTTTATATTACCTCCTTGCTAAAATGATCTCGAGTTTCTTTTCCAGGCTGGGGGAAAAGGCAACACCGGACGCCACCTGAAATGCCGCATGGATCAAGATCCTTCCCAGATCCAAGCTGCCATCAACTAGAACTCTGGCTGCAATTGTAGGGCTAAATGCCTCCTAAAAACTGGCATCATGCATCTGGGGGACTGAGTTTTCTTTCACATGGAAAAGCGCCATTGTTTGAATCGAAGGCCACCTATCTGGGAGTTGACAGCCGCATGCTGAAATTCCGAATGGATTAAGATTCCTCGCAGACCCAAGCTGCCACCAACAAGGACCCTGGCTGCCCTTGCAGGGCCAAAACCCTCCTCCAAACTGACATCAAGAAAGTGGGGGGCAGAGTTCTCTTTCTCAGAGAAAAGGGACCTTTTTTTTTATCCCGTCCCTAAGGCACTGTTCTCCCTGCTGCCTGCTGAAATTCCGCATGGATCAAGATTCCTCGCAGACCCAAGCGCTGCTACGCAACGAGGAACGCGCTGGCTTGCCCTGCCAGGGAAACCTCCTCCAAACTGACATCAAGAAACTGGGGGGGCAGAGTTCTCTTTTCAAGAGAAAAGGACATTTTTGTGTTCCCGGCCCCTTAAGGCACTCTGCTCTGCTGCGTCTTCAATTTCGCGTATGGATCAAGTTTCCTCGCAGACCCAAGCTGGCCACCGACAGGGAGCCCTGCTGCCCTTGCAGGGCAAAAAACTCCTCCAAACTGACATCACGAAAACTGGGGGCAAGAAGTTCTCTTCTCAGAGAAACAGGGACACTTGTTGTGTCCCTGCCCTAAGGCACTCTGCTCCCGGACGCCACCTGAATTTCCGTATGGATCAAGATTTTTTGCTGACGCAAGATGCCATCAACCAGGACTCTGGTTGCATTTGTAGGGCTAAAACCCTCCACCAAACCGACATCATAAAGCTGGGGGCCTAAGTTTTCTTTCACGTGGAAAAAGTGCCATCATATGTATCGTAGGCCCCCTGTCTGGGAGTCGACTGCCACCTCTTCAAATTCCGCATGGAGCAAGATCCCTCGCAGACCCAAGCTGCCACCGACTAGGACACTGGCTGCCCTTGCAGGGCCAAAACCCTCCTCCAAACTGACATCAAGAAACTGGGGGGAAGAGCTATCTTTCTCAGAGAAAAGGGACACTTTTTGTGTCCCGGCCCTAAGGCACTCTGCTCCCGGACGCCACCTGAAATGCCACACGGATCAAGATCCTTCCCACAAACAAGCTGCCATCAACTAGAGCTCTGGCTGCAATTGCAGGGCTAAATGCCTCCTAAAAACTGGCATCATGGATCTGGGGGACTAAGTTTTCTTTCACATGGAAAAGCGCCATTGTTTGTATCGAAGGCCTCATATCTGAGAGTTGACAGCCGCATGCTGAAATTTCCGCATGGATTAAGATTCCTCGAGACGCCAAGCTGCACCAACAAGGACCGTGGCTGCCGCTTGCAAGGGCCAAACCTCCTCCAAACTGAAACACAGAACTGGGGGGGCAGAGTTCTTTCTCAGAGAAAAGGGACACTTTTTGTGTCCCGGCGCCTAAGGCAGCTGTGCTCGCGTGATGCCGTTTGGTTTCTGCCTTTTTTCTTTTATATGTTCTCTGTACTCTCTGCACATATTTTTGTGGCTCTGTAGCCTACTATATTAATAGCTAGTTTTTCCAGGACCTTTCCATAGCCTTTCCCTAAGCAGAAAGACAAAACAAAGTCCAGAGCTCCAAGCCCCAGGGGGTTGCAAGGCCCTGTCTATCGCAGTTCTTCCTGGGAACCAAGGCCGAGAACAACTCTGAGGTACATTTTCATAAGCAGAGTGCAGCCAGTGCTGAGAGGGGGGCTCCAGGGAAGGGGCTGGACCTGAGGGGGAATTGAATCGCCACTTGTTCTCCTTATTGGTGCTCTTAATCAATTATGCTAATTTCCTAAAAGCTATAAATATGTACTCACCCCTGGAGGAGCTGGGCTTTTATGGACACCTTTCCATAACTGCTCCTGAAGACCTTCAAAATAAAGATCCCCTTTTATATTACCTCCTTGCTAAAATGATCTCGAGTTTCTTTTCCAGGCTGGGGAAAAGGCAACAGTTATTTGGCACACCCAGAAGGGACACGAGAACCTGGTACCCTTCCTCTGGACCGAAAACATCCTGCAAGGAATTCCTTTCTGACAGCAATCTAAAGAATTCCCTGCCGCGGGCCTGAGGTCGAGACACCATGGTTCCAAGATCCCACAGGAGGTAGTATAAAGGTGGTTCTTTTCGTTGTGTAGTGTGTAGTTTGTATGTGTGTGTATTGTTTACGTATTGTGTATCTGTTTAAAGTCAGTAATTGTTAGCGATCCCAGGACAACCTGGCGTGGTGGTGAGAAAATTTGCTTTTGAAATCATTTCTCCAAGTTTTTCCTGTTGCCGATTTTCCAACCTGCCCAGAGATCGGCTGGTGGGGAGGAGGCGGGTGTGTGATCTCGGCTGAGATTGTTCACTGGTAGAGAAAAGCAAATCACAGTGCGAAAGTTTATTTCATGTTTAGCACATGCGAGTTTTGAATTGAAAGCTGGCCTGGAGACATCTGGGCATGGAGCGGCCGGGGGAGGCCTGGTCTGCTTCTTGGTGGGAGGCTGGGGAGAGATTCCCACTTCCTACAGGTTTGTGGAGCGGCTGGGTGTCCAGCCTGCTCCTTGGTGGGAGGCTGGGGAGAGATTCCCACTTCCTACAGGTTTGTGGAGCGGCTGGGTGCCCAGCCTGCTCCTTGTTGGGAAGCTGGGGAGAGATTCCCACTTCCTACAGGTTTGTGGAGAGGCTGGGTGTCCAGCCTGCTCCTTTGTGGGAGGCGAGGGAGAGATCCTCGATCCTCGCTTCCAGCAAGTTTTGTGGAACGGCCGAGAAAGCTCGGTTAGCACCATTGTAAGGGAAGGGGGAGAAGCCCCCACTTTCTATGTTCCATCTGTAAAAAGTTTTTCCAAGATTTTAAGGCAAGGGCGACTCCCGGACTTCCGGGACGGCTCCGCGAGCAGGGCGGTCACTCCCCCGTGACAGAAGCGGGGCACCAGCCGCTCTGAGAGAGGCGGAGGTGATTCCTGCCATTGCCCTGGTCACGGCCGGGGGATGCGCGGGGGAGCGGTCCCAGGAAGCGAACCGGGACCGGGGCTGCAGCTGCGCTGCTTCGGCCCTGCTCTGGCGGAGGCGGGGCCGCCGCTGCGCGGCCACGGCCCGGCTCACTCGCTGCTCCTGGGCCCCGCCCGCACCGGCCCAGAGCGGGCCGGGAGTGTGAGATCTAAGAGCAGGAGCGGCCCTATCGCACTTTCCACAGTACCGAGCTTGTTTTAAGGACACCCGAGAGCCGCTGTGAGCAGCAGCACGGGCCGAGCGCGGGCGAGCCGGGGGTGCCCCTGGGTGGGGGTGCCCGCATGCCGCGCCCGTCCCCGGCCGTGCGAGGGCAGCGAGCGCTCTTTGTCTGCTCTGGTAAGCACTCAAAGAAACACGAGCCCAAAGAACAAGCCGTTTTAGGCTCCTTAAACCATGCTATGAAGTAAGCAGAGTCCTGTGTTAACAAATATCTTAGAATGGTTTACTGGAGTTAAATTGTAAAAGACCTTCTCCTGTATCCTTGTAGGTAAAAGACCAAGGACTCTTTACTATTATGTAAAATAATCCTGACACTGGAGAACTAGGGCAGTCAGCAACTGAAAAGTGCTGCATCCAACCAGCAGCCAAGAATTGATACATCCAACAGTTGCATGCAACCCACTGTAAGTTTGTTCTGTGAACATAGAAGACATGGACCCTATGCCATGCTACTGAAACTGAATAATGTTATTCTGAAAACGTTTGCTGTCAATCCTAGTATGTCTGTTCCCAGCACTAACTGATAATGTATTTAAGTCTGACTGTTTGCAGACCATGGAAGAAACCTATTCCAGCAGAGCAGACCTGAAAGATGTGCCAGCCTGGGAGCTGTATGCAGATGAGAGCAGCTTCATGCGAGATGGCAAACAAAAGACAGGTTATGCAGTGACAACCACGAACCAGGTAACCATGAGAAAAGTGTTGCCATCAAATGTACCATCACAAAAAGCTGAACTGATTATATCAATGAAAGATCTAGAACTGAGCAAAGTCATCTAGAAGGAAGGAAGACTAGCAACTATTCAAGCCTAGAGACTGAGTCTATGTTGAATGAAGGGACAGTAATCTTACGAGCTAAGTTAAAAGAGTCATTCCAAGTCCTGACTACCCTCACCAAATCCAAAGCTGCTGGCAGAGAGCCTTGAATTCACTGCTCCAGAGTTAATAAGACGTCTGCTCCATAGACAGCCAGAAAACAGAGACTGATACAAATTGAGATGATATGATTTAAACTGTTCTTTTGTACCTCTTATCTGTACAGTTGGTAACCGTGATTCAAATTTGGTCCTAAAATTTGCATGTAACTCTAGTCCAAAATGTATCCAAAAGCTCTTCATAAGGACAACTTGTCAAAGTTGAGAATCTGGCCTGGTAAGTTTTGCCCCAAGATAAGATTGGGCCTGTGCCCATGGAATGTGATTTAAATGTGTGTTTAATCATATTAAAGGCTGTTGACAAAACAAAATAGCTCTTAATTTCCTACTAATACAAAATCATTAACACTGGTTGTTGTTCTTATGCAAATCTAGATAGAAAAATTTTTCAGAAATTTAGTTTGAAATTTGAGAAAGCAAACTCAAATTCTACACCAAGTAGCTCTCAAAGAGCTTACTGAACCTTGAATATCTTCAGTACCTCCTTCATGGTTACCAAACTGAACCTAGATAAAAGAAATGTTCATAGTAACTGTGGTTATAATTAGCATCTGTGTAACAACTAGTGGGATAGCCAGTTGTATAAACCAGAGGTATGGTTGAATGCAGAGTAGAGACTAGACAAGACAGAGTCTTGTTAGTCTCTAAAAAAGGGGGGAATGATGCCGTTTGGTTTCTGCCTTTTTTCTTTTATATGTTCTCTGTACTCTCTGCCCATATTTTTTGTGGCTCTGTAGCCTACTATATTAATAGCTAGTTTTTCCAGTACCTTTCCATAGCCTTTCCCTAAGCAGAAAGACAAAACAAATTCCAGGGCTCCAAGCCCCAGGGGGTTGCAAGGCCCTGTCCTATCGCAGTTCTTCCTGGGAACCAAGGCCGAGAACAACTCTGAGGTACATTTTCACTCAAAGCAGAGATTTTGACCAGTGCCTGAGGAGGGGCTCTCCCAGGAAGGAGCTGGACCTGGGGGAATTGAATGTACTTGTTCTCATATTGGTATGTGTCAATTATGCTAATTTCCTAAAGCTATAAATATGTACTCACCCCTGGAGGGGCTGGGCTTTTATGGACACCTTTCCATAACTGCTCCTGAAGACCTTAAAAATAAAGATCCCCTTTTATATTACCTCCTTGCTAAAATGATCTCGAGTTTCTTTTCCAGGCTGGGGGAAAAGGCAACACCGGACGCCACCTGAAATGCCGCATGGATCAAGATCCTTCCCAGACCCAAGCTGCCATCAGCTAGAACTCTAGCTGCAATTGTAGGGCTAAATGCCTCCTAAAAACTGGCATCATGCATCTGGGGGACTGAGTTTTCTTTCACATGGAAATGCGCCATTGTTTGCATCGAAGGCCACATATCTGGGGGTTGACAGCCGCATGCTGAAATTCCGCATGGAGCAAGATCCCTCGCAGACCCAAGCTGCCACCGACAAGGACCCTGGCTGCCCTTGCAGGGCCAAAACCCTCCTCCAAACTGACATCAAAGAACTGGGGGGCAGAGTTCTCTTTCTCAGAGAAAAGGGACACTTTTTGTGTCCCGGCCCTAAGGAACTCTGCTCCCGGATGCCTCCTGAAGTTCCGTATGGATCAAGATCCCTCACAGACCCAAGCTGCCACCGACAAGGAGCCTGGCTGCCTTTTCAGGGCCAAAACCCTCCTCCAAACTGACATCAAGAAACTGAGGGGGCAGAGTTCTCTTTCTCAGAGAAAGGGACACTTTTGTGTCTAGCCCTAAAGGCACTCTGCTCCCGGGCCTCCTGAAATTCCATTGTGGATCAAAGATTATTCATGGCAAGATGCAGCCAACCAGGACTCCTGGTCTGCATTTGTAGGAGCCAAAACCCTCACCAAACCGACATCATGAATCACAGAGGCCTAAGTTTTCTTTCACGTGGAGAAAAGTGCATCATTTGTGTCATTAATTTATGTCTGGGAGTCGACGGCCGCCTCTTCAAATTCCGCATGGAGCAAGATCCCTCGTAGACCCAAGCTGCCATCGACTAGGACACTGGCTGCCCTTGCAGGGCCAAAACCCTCCTCCAAACTGACATCAAGAAACTGGGGGCAGAGCTATCTTTCTCAGAGAAAAGGGACACTTTTTGTGTCCCGGCCCTAAGGCACTGTGCTCCCGGACGCCACCTGAAATGCCGCATGGATCAAGATCCTTCCCAGACCCAAGCTGCCATCAACTAGAACTCTAGCTGCAATTGTAGGGCTAAATGCCTCCTAAAAACTGGCATCATGCATCTGGGGGACTGAGTTTTTCTTTCACATGGAAATGCGCCATTGTTTGCATCAGAGGCCATATCTGGGAGTTGACAGCCATACTGAGAATTCCGCATGGATTAAGATTCCTAAGACCCAAGCTGCCGCAACAGGACCCTGGCTGCTGCAGGCCAAAACCCTCCCTCCGACTGACATCAAAGAGCTGGGGGCAGGTTCTCTTTCTCAAAAGGGACACTTTTTGTGTCCCGGCCCTAATGCACTGTGCTCCCGGTGATGCCGTTTGGTTCCTGCCTTTTTTCTTTTATATGTTCTCTGTACTCTCTGCACATATTTTTGTGGCTCTGTAGCCTACTATATTAATAGCTAGTTTTTCCAGTACCTTTCCATAGCCTTTCCCTAAGCAGAAAGACTAAACAAATTCCAGAGCTCCAAGCCCCAGGGGGTTGCAAGGCCCTGTCCTATCGCAGTTCTTCCTGGGAACCAAGGCCGAGAACAACTCTGAGGTACATTTTCATAAGCAGAGTGCAGCCAGTGCTGAGAGGGGGGCTCCAGGGAAGGGGCTGGACCTGAGGGGGAATTGAATCGCCACTTGTTCTCCTTATTGGTGCTCTTAATCAATTATGCTAATTTCCTAAAAGCTCTAAATATGTACTCACCGCTGGAGGGGCTGGGCTTTTATGGACACCTTTCCATAACTGCTCCTGAAGACCTTCAAAATAAAGATCCCCTTTTATATTACCTCCTTGCTAAAATGATCTCGAGTTTCTTTTCCAGGCTGGGGGAAAAGGCAACAGTTATTTGGCACACCCAGAAGGGACACGAGAACCTGGTACCCTTCCTCTGGACCAAAAACATCCTGCCAGGAATTCCTTTCTGACAGCAATCTAAAGAATTCCCTGCCACGGGCCTGAGGTTGAGACACCATGGTTCCAAGATTCCACAGGAGGTAGTATAAAGGTGATTCTTTTCGTTGCGTAGTGTGTAGGTTGTATGTGTGTGTATTGTTTATGTATTGTGTATCTGTTTAAAGTCAGTAATTGTTAGCGATCCCAGGACAACCTGGCGTGGTGGTGAGAAAATTTGCTTTTGAAATCATTTCTCCAAGTTTTTTCTGTTGCCGATTTTCCAACCTGCCCCAGAGATCGGCTGGTGGGGAGGAGGCAGGTGTGTGATCTCGGCTGAGATTGTTCACTGGTAGAGAAAAGCAAATCACAGTGCGTAAGTTTATTTCATGTTTAGCACATGCGAGTTTTGAATTGAAAGCTGGCCTGGAGACATCTGGGCATGGAGCGGCCGGGGGAGGCCTGGTCTGCTTCTTGGTAGGAGGTGGGGGATGGGCCCGGCTTCCTACAGGTTTGTGGAGCGGCTGGGTGTCCAGCCTGCTCCTTGGTGGGAGGCTGGGGAGAGATTCCCACTTCCTACAGGTTTGTGGAGCAGCTGGGTGTCCAGCCTGCTCCTTGGTGGAGGCTGGGGAGAGATTCCCACTTCCTACAGGTTTGTGGAGCGGCTGGGTGCCCAGCCTGCTCCTTGGTGGGAATCTGGGGAGAGATTCCCACTTCCTACAGGTTTGTGGAGCGGCTGGGTGCCCAGCCTGCTCCTTGGTGGGAGGCGAGTGAGAAATCCTCGCTTCCTACAGGTCTGTGGAGAGGCTGGTGTCCAGCCTGCTCCTTAGTGGGAGGCGAGGGAGAGATCCTCGCTTCCAGCAAGTTTTGTGGAACGGCCGAGAAAGCTCGGTTCGCACCATTGTAAGGGAAGGGGGAGAAGCCCCCACTTTCTATGTTCCATCTGTAAAAAGTTTTTCCAAGATTTTAAGGCAAGGGCGACTCCGGACTTCCGGGACGGCTCCGCGAGCAGGGCGGTCACTCCCCCGTGACAGAAGCGGGGCACCAGCCGCTCTGAGAGGGGCGGAGGTGATTCCTGCCATTGCCCTGGTCACGGCCGGGGGATGCGCGGGGGAGCGGTCCCAGGAAGCGAACCGGGACCGGGGCTGCCGCTGCGCTGCTTCGGCCCTGCTCTGGCGGAGGCGGGGCCGCCGCTGCGCGGCCACGGCCCGACTCACTCGCTGCTCCTGGGCCCGCCCGCACCGGCCCAGAGCGGGCCGGGAGTGTGAGATCTAAGAGCAGGAACGGCCCTATCGCACTTTCCACAGTAACGAGCTTGTTTTAAGGAAACCCGAGAGCCGCTGTGAGCAGCAGCACGGGCCGAGCGCGGGCGAGCCGGGGGTGCCCCTGGGCGGGGGTGCCCGCATGCCGCGCCCGTCCCCGGCCGTGCGAGGGCAGCGAGCGCTCTTTGTCTGCTCTGGTAAGCACTCAAAAGGGAAACACCGAGCCCAAAGAACAAGAAGCCGTTTTTAGGCCTCCCTTACACCATGGCCCTTTTTAAAAAATAAGTAAGCCAGAGTCTGTTGTTAACAAATATCTAGACTGGTTTACTGAGTTAAATTTGTAAAGACCTTCTCCTGTATCCTTGTGAGTAAAAAAGACCAAGGACTCTTTACTATTATGTAAAATAATCCTGAAACTGGAGAACTAGGGCAGTCAGCAACTGAAAATTGCTGCATCCAACCAGCAGCCAAGAATTGATACATCCAACAGTTGCATGCAACGCACTGTAAGTTTGTTCTGTGAACATAGAAGACATGGACCCTATGCCATGCTACTGAAACTGGATAATGTTATTCTGAAAACGTTTGCTGTCAATCCTAGTATGTCTGTTCCCAGCACTTACTGATAATGTATTTTAGTCTGACTGTTTGCAGACCATGGAAGAAGCCTATTCCAGCAGAGCAGACCTGAAAGATGTGCCAGCCTGGGAGCTGTATGCAGATGAGAGCAGCTTCATGCGAGATGGCAAACAAAAGACAGGTTATGCAGTTACAACCACGAACCAGGTAACCATGAGAAAAGTGTTACCATCAAATGTACCATCACAAAAAGCTGAACTGATTATATCAATGAAAGATCTAGAACTGAGCAAAGTCATCTAGAAGGAAGGAAGACTAGCAACTATCCAAGCCTAGAGACTGAGTCTATGTTGAATGAAGGGACAGTAATCTTACGAGCTAAGTCAAAAGAGTCATTCCAAGTCCTGACTACCCTCACCAAATGCAAAGCTGCTGGCAGAGAGCCTTGAATTCACTGCTCCAGAGTTAAGAAGACGTCTGCTCCATAGACAGCCAGAAAACAGAGACTGATACAAATTGAGATGATATGATTTAAAATGTTCTTTTGTACCTCTTATCTGTACAGTTGGTAACCGTGATTCAAATTTGGTCCTAAAATTTGCCATGTAACTCTAGTCCAAAATGTATCCAAAAGCTCTTCATAAGGACAACTTGTCAAAGTTGAGAATCTGGCCTGGTAAGTTTTGCCCCAAGATAAAGATTGGGCCTGTGCCCATGGAGCTGTGATTCCAAATGTAATGTTTAATCATATTAAAGGCTGTTGACAAAAAAAAATAGCTCTTAATTTCCTACTATCCACAAAATCATTAACACTAGTTGTTGTTCTTATGCAAATCTGAATGAAAAATTTTTTTAGAAATTTGGTTGAAATTTGAAAGCAAACTCAAATTCTACACAAAGTAACTCTCAAAAGAGCTTACTGAAACTTGAATATCTTCAGTACACTCACTTCATGGTTACCAAACTGAACCTAGATAAAAGAAATGTTCATAGTAACTGTAGTTATAATTAGCATCTGTGTAACAACTAGTGGGATAGCCAGTTGTATAAACCAGAGGTATGGTTGAATGCAGAGTAGAGACTAGACAAGACAGAGTCTTGTTAGTCTCTAAAAAAGTGGGGAATGATGCCGTTTGGTTTCTGCTTTTTTTCTTTTATATGTTCTCTGTACTCTCTGCCCATATTTTTGTGGCTCTGTAGCCTACTATATTAATAGCTAGTTTTTCCAGTACCTTTCCATAGCCTTTCCCTAAGCAGAAAGACAAAACAAATTCCAGAGCTCCAAGCCCCAGGGGGTGCAAGGCCCTGTCCTATCTCAGTTCTTCCTGGGAACCAAGGCCGAGGATCTGAGGTTCATTGTCATAAACAAAGTAGAGCCCGTGCTGAGAGGGGGGCTTCAGAGAAGGGGCTGGACTGAGGGGGAATTGAAATCGCCCACTTGTTCTCCTTAATTGGTGCTCTTAATCATTATGCTAATTCCCTAAAAGCTATAAATATGTACTCACCCCTGGAGGGGCTGGGCTTTTATGGACACCTTTCCATAACTGCTCCTGAAGACCTTCAAAATAAAGATCCCCTTTTATATTACCTCCTTGCTAAAATGATCTCGAGTTTCTTTTCAGGCTGGGGGAAAAGGCAACACCGGAACGCCACCAGAAATGCCACATGGGTCAAGATCCTTCCCAGACCCAAGCTGCCATCAACTAGAACTCTGGCTGCAATTGTAGGGCTAAATGCCTCCTAAAAACTGGCATCATGCATCTGGGGGACTGAGTTTTCTTTCACCTGGAAATGCGCCATTTTTTGCATCGAAGGCCACATATCTGGGAGTTGACAGCCGCATGCTGAAATTCCGCATGGATTAAGATTCCTCGCAGACCCAAGCTGCCACAAACAAGGACACTGGCTTCCCTTGCAGGGCCAAAACCCTCCTCCAAACTGACATCAAGAAACTGGGGGGCAGAGTTCTCTTTCTCAGAGAAAAGGGACACATTTTGTGTCCCGGCGCTAAGGCACTGCTCCCTGCTGCGTCTCAATTCCGCATGGATTAAGATTCCTCGCAGACCCAAGCTGCCACCAACAAGGACCCTGGCTGCCCTTGCAGGGCCAAAAGCCTCCTCCCAACTGACATCAAGAAACTGGGGGGCAGAGTTCTCTTTCTCAGAGAAAAGGGACACTTTTTGTGTCCCGGCCCTAAGGCACTCTGCTCCTGGCCGCCACCTGAAATTCCGTATGGATCAAGATTATTCGCTGACGCAAGATGCCATCAACCAGGACTCTGGTTGCATTTGTAGGGCCAAACCCTCCACCAAACCGACATCATGAATCTGGGGGCCTAAGTTTTCTTTCACGTGGAAAAGTGCCATCATTTGTGTCGTAGGCCCCATGTCTGGGAGTCGACTGCCGCCTCTTCAAATTCCGCATGGAGCAAGATCCCTCGCAGACCCAAGCTGCCACCGACTAGGACACTGGCTGCCTTTGCAAGGCCAAAACCCTCCTCCAAACTGACATCAAGAAACTGGGGGGCAGAGTTTCTCTTTTCAGAGAAAAGGGACACTTTTTGTGTCCCGGCCCTAGGCAACTGTGCTCCGGTGATGCCGTTTGGTTTCTGCCTTTTTTCTTTTTATATGTTCTCTGTACTCTCTGCCCATATTTTTGTGGCTCTGTAGCCTACTATATTAATAGCTAGTTTTTTCAGTACCTTTCCATAGCCTTTCCCTAAGCAGAAAGACAAAACAAATTCCAGAGCTCCAAGCCCCAGGGGGTTGCAAGGCCCTGTCCTATCTCAGTTCTTCCTGGGACCCAAGGCCGAGAACAACTCTGAGGTACATTTTCATAAGCAGAGTGCAGCCAGTGCTGAGAGGGGGGCTCCAGGGAAGGGGCTGGAACTGAGGGGGAATTGAATCGCCACTTGTTCTCCTTATTGGTGCTCTTAATTATGCTAATTTCCTAAAAGCTATAAATATGTGCTCACCCCTGGAGGGGCTGGGCTTTTATGGACACCTTTCCATAACTGCTCCTGAAGACCTTCAAAATAAAGATGCCCTTTTATATTACCTCCTTGCTAAAATGATCTCGAGTTTCTTTTCCAGGCTGGGGGAAAAGGCAACAGTTATTTGGCACACCCAGAAGGGACACGAGAACCTGGTACCCTTCCTCTGGACCGAAAACATCCTGCAAGGAATTCCTTTCTGACAGCAATCTAAGGAATTCCCTGCCACGGGCCTGAGGTCGAGACACCATGGTTCCAAGATCCCACAGGAGGGAGTATAAAGGTGGTTCTTTTTGTTGTGTAGTGTGTAGTGTGTATGTGTGTGTATTGTTTATGTATTGTGTATCTGTTTAAAGTCAGTAATTGTTAGCGATCCCAGGACAACCTGGCGTGGTTGTGAGAAAATTTGCTTTTGAAATAATTTCTCCAAGTTTTTCCTGTTGCCGATTTTCCAACCTGCCCCAGAGATCGGCTGGTGGGGAGGAGGCGGGTGTGTGATCTCGGCTGAGATTGTTCACTGGTAGAGAAAGCAAATCACAGTGCGAAAGTTTATTTCATGTTTAGCACATGCGAGTTTTGAATTGAAAGCTGGCCTGGAGACATCTGGGCATGGAGCGGCCGGGGGAAGCCTGGTCTGCTTCTTGGTAGGAGGTTGGGGATGGGCCCCGCTTCCTACAGGTTTGTGGAGCGGCTGGGTGTCCAGCCTGCTCCTTGGTGGGAGGCTGGGGAGAGATTCCCACTTCCTACAGGTTTGTGGAGCGGCTGGGTGCCCAGCCTGCTCCTTGGTGGGG
>JAVTVJ010007525.1:0-16425 GCA_034509425.1 Eopsaltria australis
TTTACTGAGTTAAATTTGTAAAGACCTTCTCCTGTATCCTTGTGAGTAAAAAAGACCAAGGACTCTTTACTATTATGTAAAATAATCCTGAAACTGGAGAACTAGGGCAGTCAGCAACTGAAAATTGCTGCATCCAACCAGCAGCCAAGAATTGATACATCCAACAGTTGCATGCAACCCACGGTAAGTTTGTTCTGTGAACATAGAAGACATGGACCCTATGCCATGCTACTGAAACTGGATAATGTTATTCTGAAAACGTTTGCTGTCAATCCTAGTATGTCTGTTCCCAGCACTAACTGATAATGTATTTAAGTCTGACTGTTTGCAGACCATGGAAGAAGCCTATTCCATCAGAGCAGACCTGAAAGATGTGCCAGCCCGGGAGCTGTATGCAGATGAGAGCAGCTTCATGCGAGATGGCAAACAAAAGACAGGTTATGCAGTAACAACCACGAACCAGGTAACCATGAGAAAAGTGTTACCATCAAATTTACCATCACAAAAAGCTGAACTGATTATATCAATGAAAGATCTAGAACTGAGCAAAGTCATCTAGAAGGAAGGAAGACTAGCAACTATTCAAGCCTAGAGACTGAGTCTATGTTGAATGAAGGGACAGTAATCTTACGAGCTAAGTCAAAAGAGTCATTCCAAGTCCTGACTACCCTCACCAAATGCAAAGCTGCTGGCAAGAGCTGAATTCAACTGCCTCAGGTAGAAGACGTCTGCCTCCATAACAGCCAGAAAACAAGAACTGATACCAAATTGAGATGATATGATTTAACTTATTCTTTACCTCTTATCTGTACAGTGGTAACCGTGATTCAATTTGTCCTAAAATTGCATCGTAATTCTAGTTCCAAAATGTATCCAAAAGCTTCATAGACAACTTGTCAAAGTTGAGAATCTGGCCTGGTAAGTTTTGCCCCAAGATAAAGATTGGGCCTGTGCCCATGGAGCTGTGATTCCAAATGTAATGTTTAATCATATTAAAAGCTGTTGACAAAACAAAAAAGCTCTTAATTTCCTACTAGCCACAAAATCATTAACACTAGTTGTTGTTCTTATGCAAATCTGAATGAAAAATTTTTTTAGAAAATTGGTTGAAATTTGAAAGCAAACTCAAATTCTACACCAAGTAACTCTCAAAAGAGCTTACTGAACCTTGAATATCTTCAGTACACTCACTTCATGGTTACCAAACTGAACCTAGATAAAAGAAATGTTCATAGTAACTGTAGTTATAATTAGCATCTGTGTAACAACTAGTGGGATAGCCAGTTGTATAAACCAGAGGTATGGTTGATTGCAGAGTAGAGACTAGACAAGACAGAGTCTTGTTAGTCTCTAAAAAAGGGGGGAATGATGCCGTTTGGTTTCTGCCTTTTTTCTTTATATGTTCTCTGTACTCTCTGCCCATATTTTTGTGGCTCTGTAGCCTACTATATTAATAGCTAGTTTTTCCAGTACCTTTCCATAGCCTTTCCCTAAGCAGAAAGACAAAACAATTCCAGAGCTCCAAGCCCCAGGGGGTTGCAAGGCCCTGTCCTATCTCAGTTCTTCCTGGGAACCAAGGCCGAGAACAACTCTGAGGTACATTTTCATAAGCAGATTGCAGCCAGTGCTGAGAGGGGGGCTCCAGGGAAGGGGCTGGACCTGAGGGGGAATTGAATCGCCACTTGTTCTCATTATTGGTGCTCTTAATTAGCTTAATTTCCTAAAAGCTATAATATTACTCACCCCTGAGGGCTGGCTCTTTATGGACACCTTTCCATAACTCTCCTGAGACCTTCAAAATAAAGATCCCTTTTATATACCTCCTTCTTAAAATGATCTCGATTTCTGTTCCAGGCTGGAAAGGCAACCACCGAGCCCCTGAAATGCCGCATGGATCAAGATCCTTCCAAACCCAAGCTGCCATCAACTAGAACTCTGGCTGCAATTGTAGGGCTAAATGCCTCCTAAAATCTGGCATCATGGATCTGGGAGACTGAACTTTCTTTCACATGGAAATGCGCCATTGTTTCATCGAAGGCCACATATCTGGGAGTTTACTGCCGCATGCTGAAATTCCGCATGGATTAAGATTCCACGCAGACCCAAGCTGCCACCGATAAGGACCCTGCTGCCCTTGCAGGGCCAAAACCCTCCTCCAAACTGACATCAAGAAACTGGGGGGCAGACTTCTCTTTCTCAGAGAAAAGGGACACTTTTTGTGTCCTGGCCCTAAGGCACTGTTTGCTCGGTGAATGCCGTTTGGTTTCTGCCTTTTTTTTTTATATGTTCTCTGTACTCTCTGCCCATATTTTTGTGGCTCTGTAGCCTACTATATTAATAGCTAGTTTTTCCAGTACCTTTCCATAGCCTTGCCCTAAGCAGAAAGACAAAACAAATTCCAGAGCTCCAAGCGCCAGGGGGTTGCAAGGCCCTGTCCTATCTCAGTTCTTCCTGGGAACCAAGGCCGAGAACAACTCTGAGGTACATTTTCATAAGCAGAGTGCAGCCAGTGCTGAGAGGGGGGCTCCAGGGAAGGGGCTGGACCTGAGGGGGAATTGAATCGCCACTTTTTCTCCTTATTGGTGCTCTTAATTATGCTAATTTCCTAAAAGCTATAAATATGTACTCACCCCTGGAGGGGCTGGGCTTTTATGGACACCTTTCCATAACTGCTCCTGAAGACCTCAAAATAAAGATCCCCTTTTATATTACCTCCTTGCTAAAATGATCTCGAGTTTCTTTTCCAGGCTGGGGGAAAAGGCAACACCGGACGCCACCTGAAATGCCGCATGGATCAAGATCCTTCCCAGTATATCCCAAGCCTGCATCAAGCTAGAACTTGGCTGCAATTGTTAGGCTAAATGCCTGCCTAAAAACTGCATATGCATCTGGGGGACTGAGTTTTCTTCACATGGAATGCGCATTGTTTGCAATCGAAGGCCACATATCTGGGAGTTGACGCCCGCATGCTGAAATTCCGCATGGATTAAGATTCCTCGCAGACCCAGCGTGCCACACAAGGACCCTGGCTGCTTTGCAGGGCCAAAAACCCTCCTCCAAACTGACATCAAAAGAAACTGGGGGGCAGAGTTCTCTTTCTCAGAGAAAGGGAAACACTTTTTTGTGTCCTGGCCTAAGGCACTCTGCTCCCGGACGCCACCTGAAATTCGTATGGATACAAGATTATTCGCTGACGCAAGATGCCATCAACCAGGACTCTGGTTTGGCATTGTGGGCCAACCCTGCCACCAAACCGACATGCATGAATCTGGGGGCCTCAGTTTTCTTTCACGTGGAAAAGTGCCATCATTTGTATCGTAGGCCCCCTGTCTGGGAGTCGACTGCCGCCTCTTCAAATTCCGCATGGAGCAAGAATCCTCACAGACCCAAGCTGCCACCGTGAAGGAACCTGGCTGCCCTTGCAGGGCCAAAACCCTCCTCCAAACTGACATCAAGAAAGTGGGGGGCAGAGTTCTCTTTCTCAGAGAAAAGGGACACTTTTGTGTCCCGGCCCTAAGGCACTCTGCTTCCCGGACACCAACCTTGAAATGCCGCATGGATCAAAGATCCTTGCCCAGACCAAGCTGCCATCAAGCTTAGAACTCTGGCTGCAATGTTAGGGGGCTAAATGCCTCCTAAAACTGGCATCATGCATCTGGGTGGATGAGTTTTTCTTTCACAATGGAAATGCGCCATGTTTTGCATCGAAGGCCACATATCTGGGAGTTGACAGCCGCATGCTGAAATTCCGCATGGATTAGATTCCTCGCAGACCCAAGCTGCCACCAAAGGACCACTGGCTGCCCTTGCAGGGTCCAAAAGCCTCTCCAAAACTGAACATCAAGAACTGGGGGGCAGAGTTCTCTTTGCTCAGAGAAAAAGGGACACTTTTTGTGTCCGGCCTAAGGATGTGCTCCCGGTGATGCCGTTTGGTTTCTGCCTTTTTTCTTTTTTATGTTCTCTGTACTCTCTGCCCATATTTTTGTGGCTCTGTAGCCTACTATATTTATAGCTAGTTTTTCCAGTACCTTTCCATAGCCTTTCCCTAAGCAGAAAGACAAAACAAATTCCAGAGCTCCAAGCCCCAGGGGGTTGCAAGGCCCTGTCCTATCTCAGTTCTTCCTGGGAACCAAGGCCGAGAACAACTCTGAGGTACTTTTTCATAAGCAGAGTGCAGCCAGTGCTGAGAGGGGGGCTCCAGGGAAGGGGCTGGACCTGTGGGGGAATTGAATCGCCACTTGTTCTCCTTATTGGTGCTCTTAATTATGCTAATTTCCTAAAAGCTATAAATATGTACTCACCCCTGGAGGGGCTGGGCTTTTATGACACCTTTCCATAACTGCTCCTGAAGACCTTCAAAATAAAGATCCCCTTTTATATTACCTCCTTGCTAAAATGATCTCGAGTTTCTTTTCCAGGCTGGGGGAAAAGGCAACAGTTATTTTGCACACCCAGAAGGGACACGAGAACCTGGTACCCTTCCTCTGGACCGAAACATCCTGCAAGGAATTCCTTTCTGACAGCAATCTAAAGAATTCCCTGCCACGGGCCTGAGGTCGAGACACCATGGTTCCAAGATCCCACAGGAGGTAGTATAAAGGTGGTTCTTTTCGTTGTGTAGTGTGTAGTTTGTATGTGTGTGTATTGTTTTTGTATTGTGTATCTGTTTAAAGTCAGTAATTGTTAGCGATCCCAGGACAACCTGGCGTGGTGGTGAGAAAATTTGCTTTTGAAATCATTTCTCCAAGTTTTTCCTGTTGCCGATTTTCCAACCTGCCCAGAGATCGGCTGGTGGGGAGGAGGCGGGTGTGTGATCTCGGCTGAGATTGTTCACTGGTAGAGAAAAGCAAATCACAGTGCGAAAGTTTATTTCATGTTTAGCACATGCGAGTTTTGAATTGAAAGCCGGCCTGGAGACATCTGGGCATGGAGCGGCCGGGGGAGGCCTGGTCTGCTTCTTGGTAGGAGGTGGGGGATGGGCCCCGCTTCCTACAGGTTTGTGGAGCGGCTGGGTGTCCAGCCTGCTCCTTGGTGGGAGGCTGGGGAGAGAGTCCCACTTCTAGCAAGGTTTTGAGCGCTGGGTGTCCAGCTGCTCCTTGGTGGAGGCTGGGGGAGATTCCACTTCTACAGTTTGTGGAGCGGCTGGGTGCCCAGGCCTGCTCCTTGGTGGGAAGCTGGGGAGAGATTCCCACTTCCTACAGGTTTGTGGAGCGGCTGGGTGCCCAGCCTGCTCCTTGGTGGGAGGCGAGTGAGACATCCTCGCTTCCTACAGGTCTGTGGAGAGGCTGGGTGTCCAGCCTGCTCCTTAGTGGGAGGCGAGGGAGAGATCCTCGCTTCCAGCAAGTTTTGTGGGACGGCCGAGAAAGCTCGGTTCGCACCATTGTAAGGGAAGGGGGAGAAGCCCCCACTTTCTATGTTCCATCTGTAAAAAGTTTTTCCAAGATTTAAGGCAAGGGCGACTCCCGGACTTCCGGGACGGCTCCGCGAGCAGGGCGGTCACTCCCCCGTGACAGAAGCGGGGCACCAGCCGCTCTGAGAGGGGCGGAGGTGATTCCTGCCATTGCCCTGGTCACGGCCGGGGGATGCGCGGGGGAGCGGTCCCAGGAAGCGAACCGGGACGGGGCTGCCGCTGCGCTGCTTCGGCCCTGCTCTGGCGGAGGCGGGGCCGCCGCTGCGCGGCCACGGCCCGACTCACTCGCTGCTCCTGGGCCCCGCCCGCACCGCCCCAGAGCGGGCCGGGAGTGTGAGATCTAAGAGCAGGAACGGCCCTATCGCACTTTCCACAGTAACGAGCTTGTTTTAAGGACACCCGAGAGCCGCAGTGAGCAGCAGCACGGGACGAGCGCGGGCGAGCCGGGGGTGCCCCTGGGCGGGGGTGCCCGCATGCCGCGCCCGTCCCCGGCCGTGCGAGGGCAGCGAGCGCTCTTTGTCTGCTCTGGTAAGCACTCAAAAGGGAAACACCGAGCCCAAAGAACAAGAAGCCGTTTTTAGGCTCCCTTAAACCATGCTATAATTAAGCAGAGTCCTGTGTTAAAAAATATCTTAGAATGGTTTACTGAGTTAAATTTGTAAAAGACCTTCTCCTGTATCCTTGTGAGTAAAAAAGACCAAGGACTCTTTACTATTATGTAAAATAATCCTGAAACTGGAGAACTAGGGCAGTCAGCACTGAAAATTGCTGCATCCAAGCAGGCAGCCAAGAATTGATACATCCAACAGTTGCATGCAACCCACTGTAGTTTGTTCTGTGGAACATAGAAGACATGGACCCTATGCCATGCTACTGAAACTGATAATGTTATTCTGAAAAACGTTTGCTGTCAATCCTAGTATGTCTGTTCCAGCACTAACTGATAATGTATTTAAGTCTGACTGTTGCATAGAAAAGACCATGGAAGAAGCCTATTCCAGCAGAAGAGACCTGAAGATGTGCAGCCTGGGAGCTGTATGGCAGATGAGAGCACTTCAGCGAGATGGCAAACAAAAGACAGGTTATGCAGTAACAACCACGAACCAGGTAACCATGAGAAAAGTGTTACCATCAAATGTACCATCACAAAAAGCTGAACTGATTATATCAATGAAAGATCTAGAACTGAGCAAAGTCATCTAGAAGGAAGGAGGACTAGCAACTATTCAAGCCTAGAGACTGAGTCTATGTTGAATGAAGGGACAGTAATCTTACGAGCTAAGTAAAAAGAGTCATTCAGTCTTGACTACCCTCACCATCCAAAGCTGCTGGCAGAGAGCCTTGAATTCACTGCTCCAGAGTTAAGAAAGCGTCTGCTCCATAGACACCAGAAACAGAGACTGATACAAATTGAAGATGATATGATTTAAACTGTTCTTTCTGTACTCTATCTGTACAGTTGGTAACCTGTGCTTCAATTGGTCCTAAATTTCATGTAATCTAGTCAAAATGTATCCAAAAGTCTCATAAGGACAACTTGTCAAAGTTGAGAATCTGCCTGGTAATGTTTTGCCGCAAATAAAGATTGGGCCTGTGCCCATGGAGCATGTGATTCCAATGTAATGTTTAATGCATATTAAAGGCTGTTGACAAAACAAAATAGCTCTTAATTTCCTACTAGCCACAAAATCATTAACACTAGTTGTTGTTCTTATGCAAATCTGAATGAAAAAATTTTTTAGAAATTTGGTTGAAATTTGAAAGCAAACTCAAATTCTACACCAAGTAACTCTCAAAAGAGCTAACTGAACCTTGAATATCTTCAGTACACTCACTTCATGGTTACCGAACTGAACCTAGATAAAAGAAATGTTCATAGTAACTGTAGTTATAATTAGCATCTGTGTAACAACTAGTGGGATAGCCGGTTGTATAAACCAGAGGTATGGTTGAATGCAGAGTAGAGACTAGACAAGACAGAGTCTTGTTAGTCTCTAAAAAAGGGGGGAACGATGCCGTTTGGTTTCTGCCTTTTTCCTTTTATATGTTCTCTGTACTCTCTGCCCATATTTTTGTGGCTCTGTAGCCTACTATATTAATAGCTAGTTTTTCCAGTACCTTTCCATAGCCTTTCCCTAAGCAGAAAGACAAAACAAATTCCAGGGCTCCAAGCCCCAGGGGGTTGCAAGGCCCTGTCCTATCGCAGTTCTTCCTGGGAACCAAGGCCGAGAACAACTCTGAGGTACATTTTCATAAGCAGAGTGCAGCCAGTGCTGAGAGGGGGGCTCCAGGGAAGGGGCTGGACCTGAGGGGGAATTGAATCGCCACTTGTTCTCCTTATTGGTGCTCTTAATTATGCTAATTTCTAAAAGCTATAAATATGTACTCACCCCTGGAGGGGCTGGGCTTTTATGGACACCTTTCCATAACTGCTCCTGAAGACCTTCAAAATAAAGATCCCCTTTTATATTACCTCCTTGCTAAAATGATCTCGAGTTTCTTTTCCAAGGCTGGGGAAAAGGCAACACCGGACGCCACCTGAAATGCCGCATGGATAAGATCCTTCCAGCAAGCTTGCCATCCAGCTAGAACTTGGTGCAATTGTAAGGGCTAAAATGCCTCCTAAAAACTGGCATCATGCATCTGGGGGACTGAGTTTTCTTTCACATGGGAAATGCGCCATTGTTTGCATCGAAGGCCACATATCTGGGAGTTGACAGCCGCATGCTGAAATTCACGCATGGATTAAGATTCCTCGCAGACCCAAGCTGGCCACCAACAGGACCCTGGCTGTCCCCCTTCAGGCAAAACCTCCTCCAAACTGGCATCAAGAAATGGGGGCAGAGTTCTTTTTCTTCAGAGAAAAGGGACACTTTTGTTGTCCCCGGCCCTAAGGCACTCTGCTCCCTGTTGCCTCTTCAAATTCTGTATTGGTCAAGATTCCTCGCAGACCCAAGCTGCCACCGACAAGGACCCTGGCTCCCCTTTCAGGGCCAAAACCCTCCTCCAAACTGACATCAAGAAACTGGGGGGCAGAGTTCTCTTTCTCAGAGAAAAGGGACACTTTTTTTGTGTCCTGGCCCTAAGGCACTCTGCTCCCGGATGCTACCTGAAATTCCGTATGGATCAAGATTATTCGCTGACGCAAGATGCCATCAACCAGGACTCTGGGGGTTTTGCAAAATTTTTTGTTTTTTTAAGGGAAAAACCCAAAAAAAAAAAAACCTCTACCCCACCCCCCCAAACCGACATCATGAATCTGGGCCTAAGTTTCTTTTTCACGTGCAAAGTGCCAATCATTTGTATCGTAGGCCCATGTCTGGGAGTCGAAATGCCGCCTCTTCAAATTCCGCATGGAGCAAGACCCTCGCAGACCCAAGCTGCCACCGACTAGGACACTGGCTGGCCCTTGCAGGGCAAAACCCTCCTCCAAACTGAATCAAGAAACTGGGGGGCGAGAGCTATCTTTTCTCAAGAAAAAGGGACACTTTTTTGTGTCGCGGCCCTAAAGGCACTCTGTCCCGGACGCCACCTGAAATGCCGCATGGATCAAGATCCTCCCAGACCCAAGCTGCCATCAGCTAGAACTCTGGCTGCAATTGTAGGGCTAAATGCCTCCTAAAAACTGGCATCATGCATCTGGGGGACTGAGTTTTCTTTCACATGGAAATGCGCCTTTGTTTGCATCGAAGGCCACATATCTGGGAGTTGACAGCCGCATGCTGAAATTCCGCATGGATTAAGATTCCTCGCAGACCCAAGCTGCCACCAACAAGGACCCTGGCTGCCCTTGCAGGGCCAAAACCCTCCTCCAAACTGACATCAAGAAACTGGGGGGCAGAGTTCTCTTTCTCAGAGAAAAGGACACTTTTTGTGTCCCGGCCCTAAGGCACTGTGCTCCCGGTGATGCCGTTTGGTTTCTGCTTTTTTCTTTTATATGTTCTCTGTACTCTCTGCACATATTTTTCTGGCTCTGTAGCCTACTATATTAATAGCTAGTTTTTCTAGTACCTTTCCATAGCCTTTCCCTAAGCAGAAAGACAAAACAAATTCCAGAGCTCCAAGCCCCAGGGGGTTGCAAGGCCCTGTCCTATCGCAGTTCTTCCTGGGAACCAAGGCCGAGAACAACTCTGAGGTACATTTTCATAAGCAGAGTGCAGGCAGTGCTGAGAGGGGGGCTCCAGGGAAGGGGCTGGACCTGAGGGGGAATTGAATCGCCACTTGTTCTCCTTATTGGTGCTCTTAATTATGCTAATTTCCTAAAAGCTATAAATATGTACTCACGCCTGGAGGGGCTGGGCTTTTATGGACACCTTTCCATAACTGCTCCTGAAGACCTTCAAAATAAAGATCCCCTTTTATATTACCTCCTTGCTAAAATGATCTCGAGTTTCTTTTCAGGCTGGGGGAAAAGGCAACAGTTATTTGGCACACCCAGAAGGGACACGAGAACCTGGTACCCTTCCTCTGGACCGAAAACATCCTGCAAGGAATTCCTTTCTGACAGCAATCTAAGAATTCCCTGCCACGGGCCTGAGGTCGAGACACCATGGTTCCAAGATCCCACAGGAGGTAGTATAAAGGTGGTTCTTTTCGTTGTGTAGTGTGTAGTTTGTATGTGGGGGTATTGTTTATGTATTGTGTATCTGTTTAAAGTCAGTAATTGTTAGCGATCCCAGGACAACCTGGCGTGGTGGTGAGAAAATTTGCTTTTGAAATCATTTCTCCAAGTTTTTCCTGTTGCCGATTTTCCAACCTGCCCAGAAGAATCGGCTGGGGGAGAGGCGGGTGTGTGATCTCGGCTGGATGTTCACTGGTAGAGAAAAGCAAATCACAGTGGAAAGTTTATTTCATGTTTAGCACATGCGAGTTTTGAATTGAAAGCTGGCCGGGAGACATCTGGGCATGGAGCGGCCGGGGGAGGCCTGGTCTGCTTCTTGGTGGGAGGTGGGGGATGGGCCCCGCTTCCTACAGGTTTGTGGAGCGGCTGGGTGTCCAGCCTGCTCCTTGGTGGGAAGCTGGGGAGAGATTCCCACTTCCTACAGGGTTTGTGGAGCGGCTGGGTGCCCAGCCTGCTCCTTGGTGGGAAGCTGGGGAGAGATTCCCACTTCCTACAGGGTTTGTGAGCGGCTGGGTGCCCAGCCTGCTCCTTGGTGGGAAGCTGGGGAGAGATTCCCACTTCCTACAGGTTTGTGGAGCGGCTGGGTGCCCAGGCTGCTCCTTGGTGGGAGGCGAGTGAGATATCCTCGCTTCCTACAGGTCTGTGGAGAGGCTGGGTGTCCAGCCTGCTCCTTAGTGGGAGGCGAGGGAGAGATCCTCGCTTCCAGCAAGTTTTGTGAACGGCCGAGAAAGCTCGGTTCGCACCATTGTAAGGGAAGGGGGAGAAGCCCCCACTTTCTATGTTCCATCTGTTAAAAGTTTTTCCAAGATTTTATGGCAAGGGCGACTCCCGGACTTCCGGGACGGCTCCGCGAGCAGGGCGGTCACTCCCCCGTGACAGAAGCGGGGCACCAGCCGCTCTGCGAGGGGCGGCGGTGATTCCTGCCATTGCCCTGGTCACGGCCGGGGGATGCGCGGGGGAGCGGTCCCAGGAAGCGAACCGGGACCGGGGCTGCCGCTGCGCTGCTTCGGCCCTGCTCTGGCGGAGGCGGGGCCGCCGCTGCGCGGCCACGGCCCGGCTCACTCGCTGCTCCTGGGCCCCGCCCGCACCGGCCCAGAGCAGGCCGGGAGTGGGAGATCTAAGAGCAGGAACGGCCCTATCGCACTTTCCACAGTAACGAGCTTGTTTTAAGGACACCCGAGAGCCGCTGTGAGCAGCAGCACGGGCCGAGCGCGTGCGAGCCGGGGGTGCCCCTGGGCGGGGGTGCCCGCATGCCGCGCCCGTCCCCGGCCGTGCGAGGGCAGCGAGCGCTCTTTGTCTGCTCTGGTAAGCACTCAAAAGGGAAACACCGAGCCCAAAGAACAAGAAGCCGTTTTAGGCTCCCTTAAACCATGCTATAAGTAAGCAGAGTCCTGTGTTAACAAATATCTTAGAATGGTTTACTGAGTTAATTTGTAAAGACCTTCTCCTGATCTTGTGATAAATAAGACGCAAGGACTCTTTACTATTATGTAAAATAATCCTGAAACTGGAGAACTAGGGCAAGTCACAACTGAATTGCTGCAATCCAACAGCAGCCTAAGAATTGATACATCCAAAGTTGCATGCAACCCACTGTAGTTTGTTCTGTGGAACAATAGAAGACATGGACCCGTATGCATGCTACTGAAACTGGATAATGGTTATTCTGAAAACGTTTTTGCTGTCCATCCTAGTATGTCTGTTCCCAGCACTAACTGATAATGTATTTAAGTCTGACTGTTTGCAGACCATGGAAGAAGCCTAGTCCAGCAGAGCAGACCTGAAAGATGTGCCAGCCTGGGAGCTGTATGCAGATGAGAGCAGCTTCATGCGAGATGGCAAACAAAAGACAGGTTATGCAGTAACAACCACGAACCAGGTAACCATGAGAAAAGTGTTACCATCAAATGTACCATCACAAAAGCTGAACTGATTATATCAATGAAAGATCTAGAACTGAGCAAAGTCATCTAGAAGGAAGGAAGACTAGCAACTATTCAAGCCTAGAGACTGAGTCTATGTTGAATGAAGGGACAGCAATCTTACGAGCTAAGTAAAAGGAGTCATTCCAAGTCCGACTACCTCTCACCAATCCAAAGCTGCTGGCAGAGAGCCTTGAATTCAGCTGCTCAGAGTTAAGAAAGACGTCTGCTCCATAGGACAGCTCAGAAAACAAGAGACTGATACAAATTGAGATGATATGATTTAAACTGTTCTTTTGTACCTCTTATCTGTACAGTTGGTAACCTTGATTCAAATTTGGTCCTAAAATTTGCATGTAACTCTTGTCCAAAATGTATCCAAAAGCTCTTCATAAGGACAACTTGTCAAAGTTGAGAATCTGGCCTGGTAAGTTTTGCCCCCAGATAAAGATTGGGCCTGTGCCCATGGAGCTGTGATTCCAAATGTAATGTTTAATCATATTAAAGGCTGTTGACAAAACAAAATAGCTCTTAATTTCCTACTAGCCACAACATCATTAACACTAATTGTTGTTCTTATGCAAATCTGAATGAAAAATTTTTTTAGAAATTTGGTTGAAATTTGAAAGCAAACTCAAATTTTACACCAAGTAACTCTCAAAAGAGCTTACTGAACCTTGAATATCTTCAGTACACTCACTTCATGGTTACCAAACTGAACCTAGATAAAAGAAATGTTCATGGTAACTGTAGTTATAATTAGCATCTGTGTAAAACTAGTGGGATAGCCAGTTGTATAAACAAGAGGTATGATTGAATGCAGAGTAAGACTATAAAGACAAGACAGAGTCCTTGTTAGTCTCTAAAAGGGGGGAATGATGCCGTTTGGTTTCTGCCTTTTTTCTTTTATATGTTCTCTGTACTCTCTGCACATATTTTTGTGGCTCTGTAGCCTACTATATTAATAGCTAGTTTTTCCAGTACCTTTCCAGAGCCTTTCCCTAAGCAGAAAGACAACACAAATTCCAGAGCTCCAAGCCCCAGGGGGTTGCAAGGCCCTGTCCTATCGCAGTTCTTCCTGGGAACCAAGGCCGAGAACAACTCTGAGGTACATTTTCATAAGCAGATTGCAGCCAGTGCTGAGAGGGGGGCTCCAGGGAAGGGGCTGGACCTGAGGGGGAATTGAATCGCCACTTGTTCTCCTTATTGGTGCTCTTTATTATGCTAATTTCCTAAAAGCTATAAATATGTACTCACTCCTGGAGGGGCTGGGCTTTTATGGACACCTTTCCATAACTGCTCCTGAAGACCTTCAAAATAAAGATCCCCTTTTATATTACCTCCTTGCTAAAATGATCTCGAGTTTCTTTTCAGGCTGGGGGAAAAGGCAACACCAGACGCCACTGAAATGCAGCATGGAATCAACGATCCTTCCAGAACGCAAGCTGCATCAGCTAGAATCTGGCTGCAATTGTAAAGGGCTAAATGCCTCCTAAAAAACTGGCATCATGCATTGGAGACTGATTTCTTTCACATGGAAATGCGCCATTGTTTGCATCGAGGCACATATCTGGGAGTTTGACAGCCGCATGCTGAAATTCCGGCTCATGAATCAAGATTCCTCGCAGACCCAAGCTGCCACAACAAAGAGCCCGGGCTGCCCTTGCAGGGCCAAAACCCTCCTCCAAACTGACATCAAGAAACTGGGGTGGCAGAGTTCTCTTTCTCAGAGAAAAGGGACACTTTTTGTGTCCCGGCCCTAAGGCACTCTGCTCCGGCACGCCACCTGAAATTCCGAATGGATCAAGATTATTCGCTGACGCAAGCTGCCATCAACCATGTCTCTGGTTGCATTTGTAGGGCCAAAAACCTCTACCAAACCGACATCATGAATCTGGGGGCCTAAGTTTCTTCCGTGGAAAGTGCATCATTTGTATCGTAGGCCCCATGTCTGGGAGTCGACTGCGCTCTTCAAATTCGCATGGAGCAAGATCCGCTCGCAGACCCAACTGCCACCGACTAGGACACTGGCTGCCCTTGCAGGCCAAAACCGCTCCTCCAAACTGACATCAAGAACTGGGGGCAGAGTTCTCCTTCTGCAGAGAAAGGGACACTTTTTGTGTCCGGCCCTAAAGGCACTCTGCTCCCGGACACCACTGAAATGCCGCATGGATCAAATCCTTCCAGACCAAGCTGCATCAGCTAGACTCTGGCTGCAATTGTAAGGGCTAAATGCCTCCTAAAAGCTGGCATCATGCAATCTGGGGGACTGAGTTTTTCTTTCACATGGAAATGCGCCATTGTTTGCATGAAGGCCACATATCTGGGAGTTGACAGCCGCATGCTGAAATTCCGCAGGATTAAGATTCCTCGCAGACCCAAGCTGCCACCAACAAGGACCCTGGCTGCCCTTGCAGGGCCAAAACCCTCCTCCAAACTGACATCAAGAAACTGGGGGGCAGAGTTCTCTTTCTCAGAGAAAAGGGACACTTTTTGTGTCCCGGCCCTAAGGCACTGTGCTCCCGGTGATGCCGTTTGGTTTCTGCCTTTTTCTTTTATATGTTCTCTGTACTCTCTGCACATATTTTTCTGGCTCTGTAGCCTACTATATTAATAGCTAGTTTTTCCAGTACCTTTCCATAGCCTTTCCCTAAGCAGAAAGACAAAACAAATTCCAGAGCTCCAAGCAACAGGGGGTTGCAAGGCCCTGTCCTATCTCAGTTCTTCCTGGGAACCAAGGCCAAGAACAACTCTGAGGTACATTTTCATAAGCAGAGTGCAGCCAGTGCTGAGAGGGGGGCTCCAGGGAAGGGGCTGGACCTGAGGGGGAATTGAATCGCCACTTGTTCTCCTTATTGGTGCTCTTAATCAATTATGCTAATTTCCTAAAAGCTATAAATATGTACCCACCCCTGGAGGGGCTGGGATTTTATGGACACCTTTCCATAACTGCTCCTGAAGACCTTCAAAATAAAGATCCCCTTTTATATTACCTCCTTGCTAAAATGATCTGGAGTTTCTTTTCCAGGCTGGGGGAAAAGGCAACAGTTATTTGGCACACCCAGAAGGGACACGAGAACCTGGTACCCTTCCTCTGGACCGAAAACATCCTGCAAGGAATTCCTTTTTGACAGCAATCTAAAGAATTCCCTGCCACGGGCCTGAGGTCGAGACACCATGGTTCCAAGATCCCACAGGAGGTAGTTTAAAGGTGGTTCTTTTCGTTGTGTAGTGTGTAGTTTGTATGTGTGTGTATTGTTTATGTATTGTGTATCTGTTTAAAGTCAGTAATTGTTAGCGATCCCAGGACAACCTGGCGTGGTGGTGAGAAAATTTGCTTTTGAAATAATTTCTCCAAGTTTTTTCTGTTGCCGATTTTCCAACCTGCCCCAGAGATCGGCTGGTGGGGAGGAGGCAGGTGTGTGATCTCGGCTGAGATTGTTCACTGGTAGAGAAAAGCAAATCACAGTGCGAAAGTTTATTTCATGTTTAGCACATGCGAGCTTTGAATTGAAAGCTGGCCTGGAGACATCTGGGCATGGGGCGGCCGGGGGAGGCCTGGTCTGCTTCTTGGTAGGAGGTGGGGGATGGGCCCCGCTTCCTACAGGTTTGTGGAGCGGCTGGGTGTCCAGCCTGCTCCTTGGTGGGAGGCTGGGGAGAGATTCCACTTCCTACAGGTTTGTGGAGCGGCTGGGTGTCCAGCCTGCTCCTTGGTGGGAGGCTGGGGAGAGATTCCCACTTCCTACAGGTTTGTGGAGCGGCTGGGTGCCCAGCCTGCTCCTTGTTGGGAAGCTGGGGAGAGATTCCCACTTCCTACAGGTTTGTGGAGAGGCTGGGTGTCCAGCCTGCTCCTTAGTGGGAGGCGAGGGAGAGATCCTCGCTTCTACAGGTCGCTGGAGAGGCTGGGTGTCCAGCCTGCTCCTTAGTGGGAGGCGAGGGAGAGATCCTCGCTTCCAGCAAGTTTTGTGGAACGGCCGAGAAAGCTCGGTTCGCACCATTGTAAGGAAGGGGGAGAAGCCCCCACTTTCTATGTTCCATCTGTAAAAAGTTTTTCCAAGATTTTAAGGCAAGGGCGACTCCCGGACTTCCGGGACGGCTCCGCGAGCAAGGCGGTCACTCCCCCGTGACAGAAGCGGGGCCCCAGCCGCTCTGAGAGGGGCGGAGGTGATTCCTACCATTGCCCTGGTCACGGCCGGGGGATGCGCGGGGGAGCGGTCCCAGGAAGCGAACCGGCACCGGGGCTGCCGCTGCGCTGCCTCGGCCCTGCTCTGGCGGAGGCGGGGCCGCCGCTGCGCGGCCACGGCCCGGCTCACTCGCTGCTCCTGGGCCCCGCCCGCACCGGCCCAGAGCGGCCGGGAGTGTGAGATCTAAGAGGAGGAACGGCCCTATCGCACTTTCCACAGTAACGAGCTTGTTTTAAGGACACCCGAGAGCCGCGGTGAGCAGCAGCACGGGCCGAGCGCGGGCGAGCC
>JAVTVJ010007526.1:0-13626 GCA_034509425.1 Eopsaltria australis
GGGCAGTTCTGGGTCATTTTGGGGTCTTTTGGAGGGCTTGGGGAAACACTTGATGCAAATGATGGAAATGCGATTAATTAATGCTGATGGACTCTGCTTTTCATGCAAATGAAGTTTATTGCAAGAGAATGAATAAGATCTAATTGAATCACGCCTGTATTTATGCAAATAAATGATGAATATTCACCGACTCTACGCAAATGAGGTTGGAGTGAGGATGTTGGTGTTAGGCCACGCCCCTTTTGATTCAAACAAGGCCCCGTGATCACTGGCTGCGGCCACGCCCTTTATGCTAATCAGGGACAAATATGGTCAGCGCAAAACCCCCCAAATTCACCCCAAAATCCTGCTCAGATCCTTCTAAACCCCTCAGGGACCCCCAAAATCCCCCAAATTCACCCCAAAATCCTGCTCAGATCCTTCTAAACCCTCAGGGACCCCAAAAATCCCCCGAAATTCACCCCAAAATCCACTTCAGATCTCCCTAAACCTCTCTGGGACCCCCAAAATCCCCCAAATTCACCCAAAATCCACTTCAGGGCCCTAAAAACCCTCAGGGATCCCAAAATCACCAAATTCACCCACAATCCCCCATATTCTACTGGACCCCCATCATCCCCTACATTTCCAACCAAAAGCCCTTAGATCGCCTCAAACCCACTGCTTAGCGGCCACCTAGTGCCGGAGGTCTCAGTGCCTGCGGGCCTAGAGCCAGCTTGAGCAGGAGCTGCGAATGCGCCCGCCTGCCTGGGGAGGAGGGCCCGTCAGCAGGGCGCCCCTGGGGGCGGGGCCGCGGCTGCTATGCAAATGAGGCGGCCTTAGATGGGAAAAATGACCAAATATGGAAAAGATGGCTGAAAATGGAGGAAATGCGGTTTTTAAGGGGGAAAAGGGGGATCTGGGGCAGTTTGGGGGGATTTGGGGAAAATTGGGGCAGTTCTGGGTCATTTTGGGGACTTTTTGGGGAAGTTTTGGGTCATTTGGGTCTTTTGGAGGGCTTGGGGAAACACTTGATGCAAATGATGGAAATGCGATTAACGCTGATGGACTCTGCTTTTCATGCAAATGAAGTTTATTGCAAGGGAATGAATAAGATTTAATTGAATCACGCCTGTATTTATGCCAAAAAATGATGAATATTCACCGACTATACGCAAATGAGGTTGGAGTGTGGATGTTGGTGTTAGGCCACGCCCTTTTGATTCAAACAAGGCCCCGTGATCACTGGCTGTGGCCACGCCCTTTATGCTAATCAGGGACAAATATGGTCAGCCCAAAACCCCCCAAATTCAACCCAAAATCCTGCTCAGATCCTTCTAAACCCCTCAGGGACCCCCAAAATCCCCCAAATTCACCCCAAAATCCTGCTCAGATCCTTCTAAACCCCTCCGGGACACCCAAAATCCCCCAAATTCACCCCAAAATCCAGCTCAGATCCCTCGAAACCCATCAGGGACACCCAAAATCCTTCGAAATTCACCCCAAAATCCACTTCAGGTGCCCCTAAACCCTTCAGGGACCCCCAAAATTCCCCAAATTCATCCCAAAATCCACTTCAGGTGCCCCTAAACCCCTCAGGGATCCCCAAAATCCACCAAATTCACCCCACAATCCCCTACATTTCCCCCCAAAGCCCTTAGATCGCCTCAAAACCCACTGCGTTCGCGCCACCTAGTGGCCGGGAGGTCTCAGTGCCTGCCGGGCTAGAGCCAGGCCGAGCAGGAGCTGCGCATGCGCCGCCTGCTGGGGGAGGAGTCGCCCGTCAGGCCACGGCCCTGGGGCGGGGCCGCGGCCGCTATGCAAATGAGGCGGCCTTAGATGGGAAAAATGAGCAACTATGGAAAAGATGGCTGAAAATGGAGGAAAATGCGGTTTTTAGGGGGAAAAAGGGGGATCTGGGGGCAGTTTGGGGGGATTTGGGGAAAATTGGGGCAGTTCTGGGTCATTTTGGGGACTTTTTGGAGAAGTTTTGGGTCATTTTGCGTCTTTTGGAGGGCTTGGGGAAACACAATGCAAATGATGGAAATGCGATTGATTAATGCTGATGGACTCTGTTTTTCATGCAAATGAAGTTTATTGCAAGGGAATGAATAAGATTTAATTGAATCACGCCTGTATTTATGCAAAAAAATGATGAATATTCACTGACTATACGCAAATGAGGTTGGAGTGTGGATGTTGGTGTTAGGCCACGCCCCTTTTGATTCAAACAAGGCCCCGTGATAACTGGCTGTGGCCACGCCCTTTATGCTAATGAGGAACAAATATGGTCAGCCCAAAATCCCCCAAATTCACCCCGAATTCCTGCTCAGATCCTTCTAAACCCCTCAGGGACCCCCAAAATCCCCCAAATTCACCCCAAAATCCTGCTCAGATCCTTCTAAACCCTTCAGGGACCCCCAAAATCCCCCAAATTCACCCCAAAATCCACTTCAGGTGCCCCTAAACCTCTCAGGGATCCCCAAAATCCACCAAATTCATCCCACAATCCCCTACATTTCCCCCCAAAGCCCTTAGATTGCCTCAAAACCCACTGCGTTAGCGCCACCTAGGGGCCGGGAGGTCTCAGTGCCTGCCGGGCTAGAGCCAGGCCGAGCAGGAGCTGCGCATGCGCCGCCTGCTGGGGGAGGAGTCGCCCGTCAGGCCACGGCCCTGGGGGCGGGGCCGCGGCCGCTATGCAAATGAGGCGGCCTTAGATGGGAAAAATGAGCAAATATGGAAAAGATGGCTGAAAATGGAGGAAAATGCGGTGTTTAGGGGGGAAAGGGGGATCTGGGAACAGTTTGGGGGGATTTGGGGAAAATTGGGGCAGTTCTGGGTCATTTTGGGGACTTTTTGGGGAAGTTTTGGGTCATTTTGGGTCTTTTGGAGGGCTTGGGGAAACACTTGATGCAAATGATGGAAATGCGATTAATTAACGCTGATGGACTCTGCTTTTCATGCAAATGAAGTTTATTGCAAGGGAATGAATAAGATTTAATTGAATCACGCCTGTATTTATGCAAAAAATGATGAATATTCACCGACTAGACGCAAATGAGGTTGGAGTGTGGATGTTGGTGTTAGGCCACGCCCCTTTTGATTCAAACAAGGCCCTGTGATCACTGGCTGTGGCCACGCCCTTTATGCTAATGAGGGACAAACATGGTCAGCCCAAAATCCCCAATAAATTCACCCCAAAATCCTGCTCAGATCCTTCTAAACCCCTCAGGGACCCCCAAAATCCCCCAAATTCACCCCAAAATCCTGCTCAGATCCCTCTAAACCCTTCAGGGACCCCCAAAATCCCTCGAAATTCACCCCAAAATCCACTTTAGATCTCCCTAAACCTCTCTGGGACCACCAAAATCCCCCAAATTCATCCCAAAATCCACTTCAGGTGACCCTAAACCTCTCAGGGATCCTCAAAATCCACCAAATTGACCCCACAATCCCCCATATTCTACCTGGGACCCCCATCATCCCCTACATTTCCCCCCAAAGCCCTCAGATCGCCTCAAAACCCACTGCGTTAGTGCCACCTAGTGGCCGGGAGGTCTCAGTGCCTGCCGGGCGAGAGCCAGGCCGAGCAGGAGCTGCGCATGCGCCGCCTGCTGGGGGAGGAGTCGCCCGTCAGGCCATGCCCCTGGGGGCGGGGCCGCGGACGCTATGCAAATGAGGCGGCCTTAGATGGGAAAAATGACCAACTATAGAAAAGATGGCTGAAAATGGAGGAAAATGCGGTTTTTAGGGGGGAAAAGGGGGATCTGGGGGCAGTTTGGGGGGATTTGGGGAAAATTGGGGCAGTTCTGGGTCATTTTGGGGACTTTTTGGGGAAGTTTTGGGTCATTTTGGGTCTTTTAGAAGGCTTGGGGAAACACTTGATGCAAATGATGGAAATGCGATTAATTAACGCTGATGGACTCTGCTTTTCATGCAAATGAAGTTTATTGCAAGAGAATGAATAAGATCTAATTGAATCACGCCTGTATTTATGCAAAAAAATGATGAATATTCACTGACTATACGCAAATGAGGTTGGAGTGTGGATGTTGGTGTTAGGCCACGCCCCTTTTGATTCAAACAAGGCCCCGTGATCACTGGCTGTGGCCACGCCCTTTATGCTAATGAGGAACAAATATGGTCAGCCCAAAATCCCCCAAATTCACCCCGAAATCCTGCTCAGATCCTTCTAAACCCATCAGGGACCCCCAAAATCCCCCAAATTCACCCCAAAATCCTGCTCAGATCCTTCTAAACCCTTCAGGGACCCCCAAAATCCCCCAAATTCACCCCAAAATCCACTTCAGGTGCCCCTAAACCCCTCAGGGATCCCCCAAAATCCCCCAAATTCACCCCACCAATCCCCTATAACTTCCCCAAAGCCTTGGGTGCCTCAAAACCCACTGCGTTAGCGCCACCTAGTGGTCGGGAGGTCTTAGTGCCTGCCGGGCTTGAGCCAGGCCGAGCAGGAGCTGCGCATGCACCGCCTGCTGGGGGAGGAGTCGCCCGTCAGGCCACGGCCCTGGGGCGGGGCCGCGGCCGCTATGCAAATGAGGCGGCCTTAGATGGGAAAAATGAGCAAATATGGAAAAGATGGCTGAAAATGGAGGAAAATGCGGTTTTTAGGGGGGAAAAGGGGGATCTGGGGGCAGTTTGGGGGGATTTGGGGAAAATTGGGGCAGTTCTAGGTCATTTTGGGGACTTTTTGGGGAAGTTTTGGGTCATTTTGGGTCTTTTGGAGGGCTTGGGGAAACACTTGATGCAAATGATGGAAATGCGATTAATTAACGCTGATGGACTCTACTTTTCATGCAAATGAAGTTTATTGCAAGGAAATTAATAAGATTTAATTGAATCATGCCTGTATTTATGCAAATAAATGATGAATATTCACCGACTATACGCAAATGAGGTTGGAGTGTGGATGTTGGTGTTAGGCCACGCCCCTTTTGATTCAAAGAAGGCCCCGTGATCACTGGGTGTGGCCACGCCCTTTATGCTAATGAAGGACAAATATGGTCAGCCAAAATCCCCCAAATTCACCCCAAAATCCTGCTCAGATCCTTCTAAACCCCTCAGGGACCCCCAAAATCCCCCAAATTCACCCCAAAATCCTGCTCAGATCCTTCTAACCCCTTCAGGGACCCCAAAAATCCCCCGAAATTCACCCCAAAATCCACTTCAGATCTCCCTAAACCTCTCTGGGACCCCCAAAATCCCCCAAATTCACCCCCAAAATCCACTTCAGGTGCCCCTAAACCCCTCAGATTTCCCCAAAATCCACCAAATTCACCCCACAATCCCCCATACTCTACCTGGAACCTCCATCATCCCCTACATTTCCCCCCAAAGCCTTCAGATCGCCTCAAAACCCACTGCGTTAGCGCCACCTAGTGGCCGGGAGGTCTCAGTGCCTGCCGGGCTAGAGCCAGGCCGAGCAGGAGCTGCGCATGCGCCGCCTGCTGGGGGTGGAGTCGCCCGTCAGGCCACGGCCCTGGGGCGGGGCCGCGGCCGCTATGCAAATGAGGCGGCCTTAGATGGGAAAAATGACCAACTATAGAAAAGATGGCTGAAAATGGAGGAAAATGCGGTTTTTAGGGGAGAAAAGGGGGATCTGGGGGCAGTTTGGGAGGAGATTTGAGGGAAAGTGGGGCAGTTCTGGAGTCCATTTGGAGACTTTTGAGAAGTTTTAGGTCATTTGGGTCTTTGGAGAGCAGGGAAACACTTGATGCAAATGATGGAAATCACGATTGATGCGCTGATGGACTCTGCTTTTCATGCAAATGAAGAGTTTATTGCAAAGGGAATGAATAAGATCTAATTGAATCCATACTGTATTTATGCAAATAAATGATGAATATTCACGACTAGAGCCTTAAATAGGAGTTGGAGTGTGGATGTTGAGGTGTTAGGCCACGCCCCTTTTGATTCAAACAAGGCCCGTGATCACTGGCTGTATGCGCTCTTTATGCTAATCCAGGGACAAATATGGTCAGCCCAAAATCCCATTAAATTCACCCCAAAATCCTGTTCAGTTGCTTCTAAACCCCTCAGGGACCCCCAAAATCCCCCAAATTCATCCCAAAATCCACTTCAGGTGCCCCTAAACCCCTCAGGGATCCCCAAAATCCACCAAATTCACCCCAAAATCCATTTCAGGTGCCCCTAAGCCCCTCAGGGATCCCCAAAATCCACCAAATTCACTTTAAAATCCACTTACCAGGTGCCCCTAAACCCCTCAGGGACCCCCAAAATCCCCAAATTCATCCCAAAATCCACTTCCAGGTGCCCCTAAGCCCTCAGAGGATCCCAAAATCACCAAATTCACCCCAATCCCCTACATTTTCCCCAAAGCCCTTAGATAGCCTCAAAACCCACTGCGTTAGGCGCCACCTAGTGGCGGGGGTCTCAGTGCCTGCCGGGCTAGAGCCAGGCCGAGCTGGAGCTGCGCATGCGCCGCCTGCTGGGGGAGGAGTCGCCCGTCAGGCCACGCCCCTGGGGGCGGGGCCGCGGCCGCTATGCAAATGAGGCGGCCTTAGATGGAAAAAAAAATGAGCAACTATGGAAAAGATGGCTGAAAATGGAGGAAAATGCGGTTTTTAGGGGGGAAACGGGGGATCTGGGGGAAGTTTGGGAGGATTTGGGGAAAATTGGGGCAGTTCTGGGTCATTTTGGGGACTTTTTGGGGAAGTTTTGGGTCATTTTGGGTCTTTTGGAGGGCTTGGGGAAACACTTGATGCAAATGATGGAAATACGATTAATTAACGCTGATGGACTCTGCTTTTCATGCAAATGAAGTTTATTACAAGGGAATGAATAAGATCTAATTGAATCACGCCGGTATTTATGCAAATAAATGATGAATATTCACCGACTACACGCAAATGAGGTTGGAGTGTGGATGTTGGTGTTAGGCCACGCCCCTTTTGATTCAAACAAGGCCCCGTGATCACTGGGTGTGGCCACGCCCTTTATGCTAATCAGGGACAAATATGGTCAGCCCCAAATCCCCCAAATTCACCCCAAAATCCACTTCAGAAATGTCAAAACCCTCAGCGATCCCCAAAATCCCCCAAATTCACCCCAAAATCCACTTCAGGTGCCTCTAAACCCCTCCGGGACACCCAAAATCCCCCAAATTCACCCCAAAATCATCTTCAGATCCTTCTAAAGCATTCTGGGACCCCCAAAATCCTCCAAATTCACCCCAAAATCCACTTCAGATCCCCCTAAACCGCTCAGGGACCCCCCAAAAATCCCCCAAATTCATCCCAAAATCCACTTCAGGTGCCCCTAAACCCCTCAGGGATCCCCAAAATCCACCAAATTCACCCCACAATCCCCTACATTTCCCCAAAGCCTCAGATCGCCTCCAAAACCCACTGCGTTAAGCGCCACCTAGTGGCAGAGGTCTCTGTTGCCTGCGGGCTAGAGAGCCAAACCAAGCAGGAGCTGCTGCGCCGCCTGCTGGGGGAGGAGTCGCCCGTCAGGCCACGCCCCTGGGGGCGGGGCCGCGGCCGCTATACAAATGAGGCGGCCTTAGATGGGAAAAATGACCAAATATGGAAAAGATGGCTGAAAATGGAGGAAAATGCGGTTTTTAGGGGGGAAAAGGGGATCTGGGGGCAGTTTGGGGCGATTTGGGGAAAATTGGGGCAGTTCTGGGTCATTTTGGGGACTTTTTGGGGAAGTTTTGGGTCATTTTGGGTCTTTTGGAGGGCTTGGGGAAACACTTGATGCAAATGATGGAAATGCGATTAATTAACGCTGATGGACTCTACTTTCATGCAAAATGAAGTTTATTGCAGGAATGAATAAGATTAAGGTGAATCACGCCTGTATTTATGCAAAAAATGATAGATATTCACGACTAGGCATAAATAGAGGTTGGAGTAGGGATGTTGGTGTTAGGCCACACTGCTTGCAGTTCAAAGGCCCGTGATCACTGGCTGTGGCCACGCCCTTTATGCTAATGAGGACAAATATGGTCAAGCATAAAACCCCCAAATTCACCCCAAATCCTGCTCAGTCCCTTCTAAACCCCTCAGGGACCCCAAAATCCCAAATTCACCCCAAAATCCTGCTCAGATCCTTCCTAAACCCTTGGGGACCCAAAAATCCCCCGAAATTCACCCCAAAATCCACTTCAGATCTACCTAAACCTCTCTGGGACCCCCAAAATCCCCCAAATTCACCCCAAAATCCACTTCAGGTGCCCCTAAACCCCTCAGATTTCCCCAAAATCCACCAAATTCACCCCACAATCCCCCATATTCTACCTGGAACCTCCATCATCCCCTACATTTCCCCCCAAAGCCTTCAGATCGCCGCAAAACCCACTGCGTTAGCGCCACCTAGTGGCCGGGAGGTCTCAGTGCCTGCCGGGCTAGAGCCAGGCCGAGCCGAGCAGGAGCTGCGCATGCGCCGCCTGCTGGGGGAGGAGTCGCCCGTCAGGCCACGGCCCTGGGGGCGGGGCCGCGGCCGCTATGCAAATGAGCGGCCTTAGATGGGAAAAATGACCAAATATGGAAAAGATGGCTGAAAATGGAGCAAAATGCGGTTTTTAGGGGGGAAAAGGGGGATCTGGGGGCAGTTTGGGGGGATTTGGGGAAAATTGGGGCAGTTCTGGGTCATTTTGGGGACTTTTTGTGGAAGTTTTGGGTCATTTTGGGTCTTTTGGAGGGCTTGGGGAAACACTTGATACAAATGATGGAAATGCGATTAATTAACGCTGATGGACTCTGCTTTTCATGCAAATGAAGTTTATTGCAAGGAAATGAATAAGATTTAATTGAATCACGCCTGTATTTATGTAAATAAATGATGAATATTCACCGACTATACGCAAATGAGGTTGGAGTGTGGATGTTGGTGTTAGGCCACGCCCCTTTTGATTCAAACAAGGCCCCGTGATCACTGGGTGTGGCCACGCCCTTTATGCTAATCAGGGACAAATATGGCCAGCCCAAAATGCCCATTAAATTCACCCCAAAATCCTGCTCAGATCCTTCTAAACCCCTCAGGGACCCCCCAAATCCCCCAAATTCACCCCAAAATCCACTTCAGATCCCCCTAAACCGCTCAGGGACACCCAAAATCCCCCAAATTCACCCCAAAATCCACTTCAGGTGCCCCTAAACCCCTCAGGGATCCCAAAATCCACCAAATTCACCCCACAATCCCCCATATTCTACCTGGGACCCCCATCATCCCCTACATTTCCCCCCAAAGCCCTCAGATCGCCTCAAAACCCACTGCGTTAGCGCCACCTAGTGGCCAGGAGGTCTCAGTGCCTGCCGGGCTAGAGCCAGGCCGAGCAGGAGCTGCGCATGCGCCGCCTGCTGGGGGAGGAGTCGCCCGTCATGCCACGCCCCTGGGGGCGGGGCCGCGGCCGCTATATACAAATGGCGGCCTTAGATGGGAAAAATGACCAACTATAGAAAAAGTGGCCAATGGGAAAATCACGGTTTTAGGGGAAAAGAAGGGGATCTGGGGGGCAGTTTGGGGATTTGGGGAAAAGTAGAGCAGTTCTAGATGCATTTTGGGGACTTTTAGGAAGTTTTCAGAGTCATTTGGAGTCTTTGGAGGGCTTGGGGAAACACTTGATGCAAATGATGAGTAAATCATTGCGCTGATGGACTCTGTAGTACAAATGAAGTTTATTGCAAGGGAATGAATAAGATCTATTGAATCACGCCTGTATTTATGCCAAAAAATGATGAATATTCACCGACTATACGCAAATGAGGTTGGAGTGTGGATGTTGGTGTTAGGCCACACCCCTTTTGATTCAAACAAGGCCCCGTGATCACTGGGTGTGGCCACGCCCTTTATGCTAATCAGGGACAAATATGGTCAGCCAAAATCCCCCAAATTCACCCCAAAATCCTGCTCAGATCCTTCTAAACCCCTCAAGGACCCCCAAAATCCCCCAAATTCACCCCAAAATCCACTTCAGATCCCCCTAAACCCCTCAGGGACCCAAAATCCCAGAATTCACCCCAAAATCCACTTCAGATCTCCCTAAGCCTCTCTAGGACCCCCAAAATCCCCCAAATTCACCCCAAAATCCACTTCAGGTGCCCCTAAACCCCTCAGGGATCCCCAAATCCACCAAATTCACCCTACAATCCCCCATATTCTACCTGGGACCCCCATCATCCCCTACATTTCCCCCCAAAGCCCTCAGATCGCCTCAAAACCCACTGCGTTAGCGCCACCTAGTGGCGGGGAAGTCTCAGTGCCTGCCGGGCTAGAGCCAGGCCGGGCAGGAGCTGCGCATGCGCCGCCTGCTGGGGGAGGAGTCGCCCGTCAGGCCACGCCCCTGGGGGCGGGGCCGCGGCCGCTATGCAAATGAGGCGGCCTTAGATGGGAAAAATGAGCAAATATGGAAAAGATGGCTGAAAATGGAGGAAAATGCGGTTTTTAGGGGGGAAAAGGGGGATCTGGGGGCAGTTTGGGGGGATTTGGGGAAATTGGGGCAGTTCTGGGTCATTTTGGGGACTTTTTGGGGAAGTTTTGGGTCATTTTGGGTCTTTTGGAGGGCTTGGGGAAACACTTGATGCAAATGATGGAAATGCGATTAATTAACGCTGATGGACTCTGCTTTTCATGCAAATGAAGTTTATTGGAAGGGAATGAATAAGATTTAATTGAATCACGCCTGTATTTATGCAAATAAATGATGAATATTCACCGACTAGACGCAAATGAGGTTGGAGTGTGGATGTTGGTGTTAGGCCACGCCCCTTTTGATTCAAACAAGGCCCCTGATCACTGGGTGTGGCCACGCCCTTTATGCTAATGAGGGAATAAATATGGTCAGCCCAAAATTCCCCAAATTCACCCCAAAATCCTGCTGAGATCCGACTAAACCCCTCAGGGACCCCCGAAATCCCCCAAATTCACCCCAAAATCCACTAGAGATCGCCCCAAACCCCTCAGGAACACCCAAAATCCCCCAAATTCACCCCAAAATCCACTTCAGGTGCCCTAAACCCCTCAGGGACACCCAAAATCCCCTAATTCACCCCAAAATCCACTACAGATTTCCCTAAACCCCTCAGGGACCCGCAAAATCCCCCAAATTCACCCCAAAATCCACTTCAGGTTCCCGTAAACCCCTCAGGGATACCCAAAATCACCCAAATTCACCCCAAAATCCACTACAGGTGCCCCTAAACCCCTCAGGGATCCCCAAAATGCCCCAAATTCACCCCAAAATTCACTTCAGGTGCCCCTAAACCCCTCAGGGATCCCCAAAATCCCCCAAATTCACCCCACAGTCCCCCATATTCTACCTGGGACCCCCATCATCCCCTCCATTTCCCCCCAAAGCCCTCAGATCGCCTGAAACCCACTGCGTTAGCGCCACCTAGTGGCCGGGAGGTCTCAGTGCCTGCCGGCTAGAGCCAGGCGGGCAGGAGGCTGCGCATGCGCCGCCTGCTGGGGGAGGACGTCGCCCGTGCAGGCGCACGGCCCTGGGGCGGGCGCGCGGCCGGCTAATGGCAAATGAGGGGCCTTAGATGGAAAAATGACCAACTAATGGAAAAGAATGGCTGAAATATGGAGGGAAAAATGCGGTTTTTAGGGTTGGGAAAAAAGGGGGATCGTGGGGAGTTTGGGAGGATTTGGGAAAATTGGGGAGTTTTCTTGGGTGCATTTTGGGGAACTTTTTTGGGGAGTTTTTTGGGTCATTTTGGGTCTTTTGGAGGGCTTGGGGAAACACGATGCAAATGATGGAAAATGCGATTAATTAACGCTGATGGACTCTGCTTTTCATGCAAATGAAGTTTATTGCAAGGGAATGAATAAGATTTAATTGAATCACGCCTGTATTTATGCCAAAAAAAGATGAATATTCACCGACTATACGCAAATGAGGTTGGAGTGTGGATGTTGGTGTTAGGCCACGCCCCTTTTGATTCAAAGAAGGCCCCGTGATCACTGGGTGTGGCCACGCCCTTTATGCTAATGAAGGACAAATATGGTCAGCCAAAATCCCCCAAATTCACCCCAAAATCCTGCTCAGATCCTTCTAAACCCCTCAGGGACCCCCAAAATCCCCCAAATTCACCCCAAAATCCACTTCAGATCCCCCTAAACCGCTCAGGAACACCCAAAATCCCCCAAATTCACCCCAAAATCCACTTCAGGTGGCCCTAAACCCCTCAGGGATCCCCAAAATCCACCAAATTCACCCCACAATCCCCCATATTCTACCTGGGACCCCCATCATCCCCTACATTTCCCCCCCAAGCCCTCAGATCGCCTCAAAACCCACTGCGTTAGCGCCACCTCGTGGCCGGGAGGTCTCAGTGCCTGCCGGGCTAGAGCCAGGCCGAGCAGGAGCTGCGCATTTGCCGCCTGCTGGGGGAGGAGTCGCTTGTCAGGCCACGTTCCTGGGGGCGGGGCCGCGGCCGCTATGCAAATGAGGCGGCCTTAGATGGGAAAAATGACCAAATATGGAAAAGATGGCTGAAAATGGAGGAAAATGCGGGTTTTAGGGGGGAAAAAAGGGATCTGGGGGAAGTTTGGGGGATTTGGGGAAAATTGGGGCAGTTCTGGGTGATTTTGGGGACTTTTTGGGGAAGTTTTGGGTCATTTTGGGTCTTTTGGAGGGCTTGGGGAAACACTTGATGCAAATGATGGAAATGCGATTAATTAACGCTGATGGACTCTGCTTTTCATGCAAATAAAGTTTATTGCAAGGGAATGAATAAGATTAAATTGAATCACGCCTGTATTGTATGCCAAATAAATGATGAATATTCAAGCCGACTAGACGCAAATGCGTTGGAGTGTGGATGTTGGTGTTAGGGCCACGCCCTTTTGATTTCAAAGAAGGCGCCGTGATCACTGGGTGTGGCCACGCCCTTGTAGGATGCTAATGGAGGGACAAAAGCATGGTTGCAGGCCAAAATCGGGCCCATTAAATTCACGCCCAAAATCCTGCTCAGATCCTTGCTAAACCCCTCGGAGACACAAAATGCGGCGGCAAATTCACCCCAAAATCCACTTCAGATCCCCCTAAACCGCTCAGGGACACCCAAAATCCCCCAAATTCACCCCAAAATCCACTTCAGGTGCCCCTAAACCCCTCAGGGATCCCCAAAATCCACCAAATTCACCGCACAATCCCCCATATTCTACCTGGGACCCCCATCATCCCCTACATTTCCCCCCAAAGCCCTCAGATCGCCTCAAAACCCACTGCGTTAGCGCCACCTAGTGGCCGGGAGGTCTCAGTGCCTGCCGGGCTAGAGCCAGGCCGAGCAGGAGCTGCGCATGCGCCGCCTGCTGGGGGAGGAGTCGCCTGTCAGGCCACGGCCCTGGGGGCGGGGCCGCGGCCGCTATGCAAATGAGGCGGCCTTAGATGGGAAAAATGACCAAATATGGAAAAGATGGCTGAAAATGGAGGAAAATGCGGTTTTTAGGGGGTAAAAGGGGGATCTGGGGGCAGTTTGGGGGGATTTGGGGAAAATTGGGGCAGTTCTGGGTCAGTTTGGGGACTTTTTGGGGAAGTTTTGGGTCATTTTGGGTCTTTTGGAGGGCTTGGGGAAACACTTGATGCAAATGATGGAAATGCGATTAATTAACGCTGATGGACTCTGCTTTTCATGCAAATGAAGTTTATTGCAAGGG
>JAVTVJ010007528.1:0-12167 GCA_034509425.1 Eopsaltria australis
CCAGATATGTGGTCTTCGATGCAAACAATGGCGCATTTCCATGTGAAAGAAAACTCAGTCCCCCAGATGCATGATGCCAGTTTTTAGGAGGCATTTAGCCCTACAATTGCAGCCAGAGTTCTAGCTGATGGCAGCTTGGGTCTGGGAAGGATCTGGATCCATGCGGCATTTCAGGTGGTGTCCGGGAGCAGAGTGCCTTAGGGCCGGGACACAAAAAGTGTCCCTTTTCTCTGAGAAAGAGAGCTCTTCCACCCACTTTCTTGATGTCAGTTTGGGGGAGGGTTTTGGCCCTGCAAGTGCAGTCAGGGTCCTTGCCGGTGGCAGCTTGGGTCTGTGAGGGTTCCTGCTCCATGCGGAATTTGAAGAGGCGGCAGTCGACTCCCAGAAAGGAGGCCTACGATACAAATGATGACACTTTTCCACGTGAAAGAAAACTTAGGACCCCAGATTCATGATGTCTGTTTGGTGGAGGGGTTTTGCCCTACAAATGCAACGAGAGTCGTGGTTGATAGCATCTTGCGTCAGCGAATAATCTTGATCCATACGGAATTTCAGGTGGCGTCCGGGAGAAGAGTGCCTTAGAGCCGGGACACAAAAAGTGTCCCTTTTCTCTGAGAAAGAGAAGTCTGCCCCCCACTTTCTTGATGTCAGTTTGGAGGATGGTTTTGGCCCTACAAATGCAACCAGAGTCCTGGTTGATGGCATCTTGCCTCAGCGAGGAATCTTGATCCATACGGAATTTCAGGAGGCAGCAGGAAGCACAGTGCCTGAGGGCCAAGAAACAAAAGTGTCCCTTTTCTCTGAGAAAGAGAACTCTGCCCCCCAGTTTCTTGATGTCAGTTTGGAGGAGGGTTTTGGCCCTGCAAGGGCAGCCAAGGCTCTTTATTGTGGCACCTTAAGGTCTGCGAGGAATCTTGATCCATACGAATTTTCAGGAGGCAGCAGGGAGCACAGTGCCTTTGGGCCAGGACACAAAAAGTGTCCCTTTTCTCTGAGAAAGAGAACTCTGCCCCCCAGTTTCTTGATGTCAGTTTGGAGGAGGGTTTGGCCTTACAAATGCAACCAGAGTCCTGGTTGATGGCAGCTTGCGTCAGCGAATAATCTTGATCCATACGGCATTTCAGGTGGCGTCCGGGAGCAGAGTGTCATAGGGCCACGACAAAAGAAGGGTCCTTTTCTCTGAGAAAGAGAGCTCTGCCCCCAGTTTCTTGATGTCAGTTTGGAGGAGGGTTTTGGCCCTTCAAAGGCAGCCAGGGTCCTTGTCAGTGGCAGCTTGGGTCAGCGAGGAATCTTAATCCATGCGGAATTTCAGCATGCGGCAGTCAACTCCCAGATATGTGGCCTCGAGTACAAACAATGGCGCGCTTTCAAGGAATGAAAACTGTGCCGCCCAGATCCATGATGCCAGTTTTAGGGAGGCATTTAGCTCCTACAATTGCAGCCAGAATTAGCTGATGATGGCAGGTCTGGGAAGGATCGATGCATGCACTTCAGGTGGCTGCCTGGGAGCAGAGTGTTTTAGGGCCGGACATTACCAAAAGTGTCCCTTTCTTCTGAGTAGGAAAGAGAACTCTGCCCCCAGTTTCCTCTTGATGTAAGTTTGGAGGAGGGTTTTGGCCCTGCAAGGGTAGCCAGGGTCCTTCTCGGTGGCAGCTTTGGTCTGTGAGGGATCTTGCTCCATGCGGAATTTTAAGAGGCAGCAGTCAACTCCCAGACAGGGGGCCTACGATACAAATGATGGCACTTTTCCATGTGAAAGAAAACTTAGAGCCCCAGATTCATGATATCGGTTTTGTGGGGTGTTTTAGCCCTACAAATGCAACCAGAGTCCTGGTTGATGGCAGCTTGCGTCAGCGAATAATCCTGATTCATACGGAATTTCAGGTGGCGTCCGGGAGCACAGTGCCTTAGGGCCGGGACACAAAAAGTGTCCCTTTTCTCTGAGAAAGAGAACTCTGCCCCCCAGTTCATTGATGTCAGTTTGGAGGAGGGTTTTGGCCCTGCAAGGGCAGCCAGGGTCCCTGTCGGTGGCAGCTTGGGTCTGCGAGGAATCTTGATCCATACGGAATATGAAGAAGCAGTAGGGGAGTACAGTGCCTAGGGCCAGAATACAAAAGGTGTCGGTTTTCTCTGAGAAAGAGAGCTCTTCCCCCCAGTTTCTTGATGTCAGTTTGGAGGAGGGTTTTGGCCCTGCAAGAGCAGCCAGGGTCCTGGTCGGTGGCTGCTTGGGTCTGCGAGGAATCTTGATCCATACAGAATATCAGGAGGAAGCAGGGAGCACAGTGCCTTAGGGCCGGGAAACAAAAAGTGTCCCTTTCCTCTGAGAAAGAGAACTCTGCCCCCCAGTTTCTGATGTCAGTTTGAGGAGGTTTTGGCTCATAAATGCAAATCCATAGAGTCCCTGGTTGGCGGCATCTTCCTCAGCGAATCTGCTCCATGGAATTTCAGGAGGCAGCAGGAAGCACAGTGCCTTATGGGCGAGAAACAAAAAGTGTCCCTTTTCTCTGAGAAAGAGAACTCTGCCCCCCAGTTTCTTGATGTCAGTTTGGAGGAGGGTTTTGGCCCTGCAAGGGCAGCAAGGGCTCTTTATTCTGGCACCTTGGGTCTGCGAGGAATCTTGATCCATACGAAATTTCAGGAGGAAGCAGGGAGCAGAGTGCCTTAGGGCCGAGAAACTAAAAGTGTCCCTTTTCTCTGAGAAAGAGAACTCTGCCCCCCAGTTTCTTGATGTCAGTTTGGAGGAGGGTTTTGGCCCTGCAATGGCAGCCAGGGTCCTTGTCGGTGGCAGCTTGGGTCTGCGAGGAATCTTGATCCATACGCAATTTGAGGAGGCAGCAGGGAGCAGAGTGCCTTAGGGCCGGGACAAGAAAAGTGTCCCTTTTCTCTGAGAAAGAGAACTCTGCCCCCCAGTTTCTTGATGTCAGTTTGGAGGAGGGTTTTGGCCCTGCAAGGGCAGCCAGGGTCCTTCTCGGTGGCTTCTTGGGTCTGCGAGGAATCTTGATCCATACGGAATATGAAGAGGCAGCAGGTAGCACAGTGCCTTAGGGCCGGGACACAAAAAGTGTCCCTTTTCTCTGAGAAAGAGAACTCTGCACCCCAGTTTCTTGATGTCATTTGGAGGAGGGTTTTGGCCCTGCAAGGGCAGCCAGGGTCCTTGTCAGTGGCAGCTTGGGTCTGCGAGGAATCTTGATCCATACGGAATTTCAGGAGGCAGCAGGTAGCACAGTGCCTTAGGGCCGGGACAAGAAAAGTGTCCCTTTCCTCGGAGAAAGAGAACTCTGCCCCCCACTTTCTTGAGGTCAGTTTGGAGGAGGGTTTTGGCCCTGCAAGGGAAGCCAGGGTCCTTCTTGGTGGCAGCTTGGGTCTGTGAGGGATCTTGCTCCATGCGGAATTGGAAGAGGCGGCAGTCGACTCCCAGACAGGGGGCCTACGATTCGTATGATGGCACTTTTCCACGTGAAAGGATACTTAGGCCCCCAGATTCATGATATCGGCTTTGTTCGGGGTTTTAGCCCTACAAATGCAACCAGAGTCCTGGTTGATGGCAGCTTGCGTCAGCGAAAAATCTTGATTCATACGGAATTTCAGGTGGCGTCCGGGAGCAGAGTGCCTTAGGGCCGGGCCACAAAAAGTGTCCCTTTTCTCTGAGAAAGAGAACTCTGCCCCCAGTTTCTTGATGTCAGTTTGGAGGAGGGTTTTGGCCCTGCAAGGGCAGCCAGGGTCCTTGTCGGTGGCGGCTTGGGTCTGCGAGGAATCTTAATCTGTGCGGACTTTCCGCACTCCGCAGTCAACTCCCAGACATGGGCCCATACACAAACGCATGGCTTTTCCATGTGAAAGAAAACTCAGTCCCCCAGATGGCTGATGCTAGTTTTCGGAGGTATTCCTACATTTGCAGCCAGTGAGTCCTAGTTGATGGCAGCTTGGGTGGGAAGGGATCTTGACTGTGGTATCGCTAGGTGGCGCCCAGGAGCAGAGTGCCTTTTAGGGCTGGGACACAAAAGTGTCCCTTTTCTCTGAGAAAGAGAACTCTGCCCCCACTTTCTTGATGTCAGTTTGGAGGAGGGTTTTGGCCCTGCAAGGGCAGCCAGGGTCCTTCTCGGTGGCAGCTTGGGTCTGTGAGAAATCTTGATCCATGCGGAATTTCAGGAGGCATCCGGGAGCACAGTGCCTTCGGGCGGGGACACAAAAGTTTCCCTTTTCTCTGAGAAAGAGAACTCTGCCCCCCACTTTCTTGATGTCAGTTTGGAGGAGGGTTTTGGCCCTGCAAGGGCAGCCAGGGTCCTTGTCGGTGGCAGCTTGGGTCTGTGAGGGATCCTGCTCCATGCGGAATTTGAAGAGGTGGCAGTCGTCGACTCCCAGACATGGGGCCTACGATACAAATGATGGCACTTTTCCACGAGAAAGAAAACTTAGGCCCCCAGATTCATGATGTCGGTTTGGTGGAGGGTTTTAGCCCTACAAATGCAACCAGAGTCCTGGTTGATGGCATCTTGCATCAGCGAATAATCTTGATCCATACGGAATTTCAGGTGGCGTCCGGGAGCAGAGTGCCTTAGGGCCACGAAAAAAGAAGGGTACTTTCCTCTGAGAAAGAGAGCTCTGCCCCCCAGTTTCTTGATGTCACTTTGGAGGAGGGTTTTGGCCCTGCAAGGGCAGCCAGGGTCCTTGTCGGTGGCAGCCTGGGTCTGCGAGGAATCTTAATCCATGCGTAATTTCAGCATGCGGCTGTCAACTGCCAGATATGTGGCCTTCGATACAAACAATGGCGCTTTTCCAATTGAAAGAAAACTGCGTCCCCCAGATCCATGATGCCAGTTTTTAGGAGGCATGTAGCCCTACAATTGCAGCCAGAGTTCTAGTTGATAGCAGCTTGGGTCTGGGAAGGATCTTGAACCGTGTGGCATTTCAGGTGGCGTCCAGGAGCACAGTGCCTTAGAGCCGGGACACATAAAGTGTCCCTTTTCTCTGAGAAAGAGAACTCTGCTCCCCAGTTTCTTGATGTCAGTTTGGAGGAGGGTTTTGGCCCTGCAAGGGCAGCCAGGGTCCTTGTCGGTGGCAGCTTGGGTCTGCGAGGAATCTTGATCCATACGGAATTTGAAGACGCAGCAGGGAGCAGAGTGCCTTAGGGCCTGGGACACAAAAAGTGTCCCTTTTCTCTGAGAAAGAGAACTCTGCCCCCCAGTTTCTTGATGTCAGTTTGGAGGAGGGTTTTGGCCCTGCAAGGGCAGCCAGGGTCCTTGTTGGTGGCAGCTTGGGTCTGCGAGGAAATCTTAATCCATAAGCGAATTTCAGAGAGGCAGGCAGGTAGCACAGTGCCTTAGGGCCGGGACACAAAAATGTCCGCTTTCCCTCTGAGAAAGAGAACTCTGCCCCCCAGTTTCTTGATGTCAGTTTGGAGGAGGGTTTTGGCCCTGCAAGGGCAGCCAGGGTCCCTGTCGGTGGCAGCTTGGGTCTGTGAGGGATCTTGCTCCATGCGGAATTTGAAGAGGCGGCAGTCGACTCCCAGACCGGGGGCCTACGATACAAATGATGGCACTTTTCCACGTGAAAGAAAACTTAGGCCCCCCGATTCATGATATCGGTTTGGTGGAGGGTTTTAGCCCTACAAATGCAACCAGAGTCCTGGTTGATGGCAGCTTGCGTCAGCGAATAATCTTGATCCATACGGAATTTCAGGTGGCGTCCGGGAGCACAGTGCCTTAGCGCCGGGATACAAAAAGTGTCCCTTTTCTCTGAGAAAGAGAACTCTGCCCCCCAGTTTCTTGATGTCAGTTTGGAGGAGGGTTTTGGCCCTGCAAGGGCAGCCAGGGTCCTAGTCGGTGCAGCTTGGGTCTGTGAGGGATCTTGCTCCATGCGGAATTTGAAGAGGTGGCAGGAAGCAGAGTGCCTTAGGGCCGGACACAAAAAGTGTCCCTTTTCTCTGAGAAAGAGAACTCTGCCCCCCAGTTTCTTGATGTCAGTTTGGAGGAGGGTTTTGGCCCTGCAAGGGCAGCCAGTGTCCTAGTAGGTGGAAGCTTGGGTCTGTGAGGGATCTTGCTCCATGCGGAATTTGAAGAGGCGGCAGTCGACTCCCAGGCATGGGGCCTACGATACAAATGATGGCACTTTTCCCCGTGAAAGAAAACTTAGGCCCCCAGTTTCATGAGGTCGGTTTGGTGGAGGGTTTTAGCCCTACAAATGCAACCAGAGTCCTGGTTGATGGCAGCTTGCGTCAGCGAATAATCTTGCTCCATACGGAATTTCAGGTGGCGTCCGGGAGCAGAGTGCCTTAGGGCCGGGACACAAAAAGTGTCCCTTTTCTCTGAGAAAGAGAACTCTGCCCCCCAGTTTCTTGATGTCAGTTTGGAGGAGGGTTTTGGCCCTGCAAGGGCAGCCAGGGTCCTTGTCGGTGGCGGCTTGGGTCTGCGAGGAATCTTGATCCATACGGAATTTCAGGAGGCAGCAGTGAGCAGAGTGCCTTAGGGCCGAGAAACGAAAAGTGTCCCTTTCCTCTGAGAAAGAGAGCTCTGCCCCCCAGTTTCTTGATGTCAGTTTGGAGGAGGGTTTTGGCCCTGCAAGGGTAGCCAGGGTACTTGTCGGTGGCAGCTTGGGTCTGTGAGGGATCTTGCTCCATGCGGAATTTGAAGAGGCGGCAGTCGACTCCCAGACAGGGGGCCTACGATACAAATGATGGCACTTTTCCACGTGAAAGAAAACTTAGGCCCCCAGATTCATGATATCGGTTTTGTGGGGGTTTTAGCCATACAAATGCAACCAGAGTCGTGGTTGATAGCAGCTTGCCTCACCGAATAATCTTGATTCATACGGAATTTCAGGTGGCGTCCGGGAGCAGAGTGCCTTAGGGCCGGGACACAAAAAGTGTCCCTTTTCTCTGAGAAAGAGAACTCTGCCCCCCACTTTCTTGATGTCAGTTTGGAGGAGGGTTTTGGCCCTGCAAAGGTAGCCAGGGTCCTTGTCGGTGGCAGCTTGGGTCTGTGAGGGATCTTGCTCCATGCGGAATTTGAAGAGGCGGCAGTCGACTCCCAGACAGGGGGCTTACGATACAAATGATGGCACTTTTCCACGTGAAAGAAAACTTAGGCCCCCAGATTCATGATATCGGTTTTGTGGGGGTTTTAGCCCTACAAATGCAACCAGAGTCCTGGTTGATGGCAGCTTGCGTCAGCGAATAATCTTGATCCATACGGAATTTCAGGTGGCGTCCGGGAGCAGAGTGCCTTAGGGCCGGGACACAAAAAGTGTCCCTTTTCTCTGAGAAAGAGAACTCTGCCCCCCAGTTTCTTGATGTCAGTTTGGAGGAGGGTTTTGGCCCTGCAAAGGCCGCCAGGGTCCTTCTCGGTGGCAGCTTGGGACTGCGAGGAATCTTAATCCATGCGGAATTTTAGCATGAGGCTGTCAACTCCCAGATATGTGGCCTTCGATACAACCAATGGCGCTTTTCCAAGGGAAAGAAAACTCAGTCCCCCAGATGCATGATGCCAGTTTTTAGGAGGCATTTAGCCCTACATTTGCCGCCAGAGTTCTAGTTGATGGCAGCTTCGGTCTGGGAAGGATCATGATCCGTGTGGCATTTCAGGTGGCGTCCGGGAGCACAGTGCCTTAGAGCCGGGACACAAAAAGTGTCCCTTTCCTCTGAGAAAGAGAACTCTGCCCCCAAGTTTCTTGATGTCAGTTTGGAGGACGGTTTTTGCCCTGCAAGGGCAGCCAGGGTCCTTGTCGGTGGCAGCTTGGGTCTGTGAGGGATCTTGCTCCATGCGGAATTTGAAGAGGGGGCAGTCGACTCCCAGACAGGGGGCCTGCCATACAAATGATGGCACTTTTCCACGTGAAAGAAAACTTAGGCCCCCAGATTCATGATGTCGGTTTGGTGGAGGGTTTTGGCCCTACAAATGCAACCAGAGTCCTGGTTGATGGCATCTTGCGTCAGGGAATAATCTTGATCCATACGGAATTTCAGGTGGCGTCCGGGAGCAGAGTGCCTTGGGGCCGGGACACAAAAAGTGTCCCTTTTCTCTGAGAAAGAGAACTCTGCCCCCCAGTTTCTTGATGTCAGTTTGGAGGAGGGTTTTGGCCCTGCAAGGGCAGCCAGGGCTCTTTCCTGTGGCACCTTGGGTCTGCGAGGAATCTTGATCCATACGAATATTCAGGAGGCAGCAGGGAGCAGAGTGCCTTAGGCCCGGGACACAAAAAGTGTCCCTTTACTCTGAGAAAGAGAACTCTGCCCCCCAGTTTCTTGATGTCAGTTTGGAGGAGGGTTTTGGCCCTGCAAGGGCAGCCAGGTTCCTCGTCGGTGGCAGCTTGGTTCTGCGAGGAATCTTGATCCATACGGAATTTCAGGAGGCAGCAGGTAGCACAGTGCCTTAGGGCCGGGATACAAAAAGTGTCCCTTTTCTCTGAGAAAGAGAACTCTGCCCCCCACTTTCTTGATGTCAGTTTGGAGGAGGGTTTTGGCCCTGCAAGGGCAGCCAGGGTCCTTGTCGGTGGCAGCTTGGGTCTGTGAGGGATCTTGCTCCATGCGGAATTTGAAGAGGTGGCAGTCGACTCCCAGACAGTGGGCCTACTTTACATATGATGGCACTTTTCCACGTGAAAGAAAACTTAGGCCCCCAGATTCATGATGTCGGTTTGGTGGAGGGGTTTAACCCTACAAATGCAACCAGAGTCCTGGTTGATGGCAGCTTGCGTCAGCGAATAATCTTGATCCATACGGAACTTCACGTGGCGTCCGGGAGCACAGTGCCTTAGGGCCGGGACACAAAAAGTGTCCCTTTTCTCTGAGAAAGAGAACTCTGCCCCCCAGTTTCTTGATGAAAGTTTGGAGGAGGGTTTTGCCCTGCAAGGGCAGCCCGGATCCTTGTCGGTGGCAGCTTGGGTCTCCGAGGAATCTTGATCCATAGGGAATTTCAGGAGGCAGCAGGGAGCACAGTGCCTTAGGGCCGAGAAACAAAAAGTGTCCCTTTTCTCTGAGAAAGAGAACTCTGCCCCCCAGTTTCTTGATGTCAGTTTGGAGGAGGGTTTTTGGCCCTGCAAGGGCAGCCAGGGTCCTTGTCGGTGGCAGCTTGGGTCTGTGAGGGATCTTGCTCCATGCGGAATTTGAAGAGGCGGCAGTCGACTCCCAGACATGGGGCCTTCGATACAAACGATGGCACTTTTCCACGTGAAAGAAAACTTAGGCCCCCAGATTCATGATGTCGGTTTGGTGGAGGGTTTTAGCCCTACAAATGCAACTAGAGTCTTGGTTGATGGCAGCTTGCGTCAGCGAATAATCTTGATCCATACGGAATTTCAGGGGGCGTCCGGGAGCACAGTGCCTTAGGGCCGGGACACAAAAAGTGTCCCTTTTCTCTGAGAAAGAGAACTCTGCCCCCCAGTTTCTTGATGTCAGTTTGGAGGAGGGTTTTGGCCCTGCAAGGGCAGCCAGGGTCCTTCTCGTTGGCAGCTTGGGTCTGTGAGGGATCTTGCTCCATGCGGAATTTGAAGAGGCGGCAGTCGACTCCCAGACAGGGGGCCTACGATACAAATGATGGCACTTTTCCACGTGAAAGAAAGCTTAGGCCCCCAGATTCATGATGTCGGTTTGGTGGAGGGTTTTAGCCCTACAAATGGAACCAGAGTCCTGGTTGATGGCAGCTTGCGTCAGCGAATAATCTTGATCCATACGGAATTTCAGGTGGCGTCCGGGAGCAGAGTGCCTTAGGGCCGGGACACAACAAGTGTCCCTTTTCTCGGAGAAAGGGAACTCTGCCCCCCAGTTTCCTGACGTCAGTTTGGAGGAGGAGGGTTTTGGCCCTGCAAGGGCAGCCAGGGTCCTTCTCGGTGGCAGCTTGGGTCTGCGAGGAATCTTAATCCATGCGGAATTTTAGCATGCGGCTGTCAACTCCCAGATATGTGGCCTTCGATACAAAAATGGCGCTTTTCCAAGTGAAAGAAAACTCAGTCCCCCAGATCCATGATGCCAGTTTTTAGGAGGCATTTAGCCCTACATTTGCCGCCAGAGTTCTAGTTGATGGCAGCTTTGGTATGGGAAGGATCATGATCCGTGTGGCATTTCAGGTGGCGTCCGTGAGCACAGTGCCTTCGGGCAGGGACACAAAAAGTGTCCCTTTTCTCTGAGAAAGAGAAGTCTGCCCCCCAGTTTCTTGATGTCAGTTTGGAGGAGGGTTTTGGCCCTGCAAGGGCAGCCAGGGTCCTTGTCGGTGGCAGCTTGGGTCTGTGAGGGATCTTGCTCCATGCGGAATTTGAAGAGGCGGCAGTCGACTCCCAGACAGGGGCCTACGATACAAATGATGGCACTTTTCCACGTGAAAGAAAACTTATTCCCCCAGATTCATGATATCCGTTTTGTGGGGGGTTTTAGCCCTACAAATGCAACCAGAGTCCTGGTTGATGGCAGCTTGCGTCATCGAATAATCTTGACCCATACGGAATTTCAGGTGGCGTCCGGGAGCACAGTGCCTTAGGGCCGGGACACAAAAAGTGTCCCTTTCCTATGAGAAAGAGAACTCTGCCTCCCAGTTTCTTGATGTCAGTTTGGAGGAGGGTTTTGGCCGTGCAAGGGCAGCCAGGGTCCTTGTCTATTGCTGCTTGGGTCTGCGAGGAATCTTGATCCATACGGAATATCAGGAGGAAGCAGGGAGCACAGTGCCTTAGGGCCGGGACACAAAAAGTGTCCCTTTTCTCTGAGAAAGAGAACTCTGCCCCCCAAGTTCTTGATGTCAGTTTGGAGGAGGGTTTGGGCCTGCAAGGGCAGCCAGGGTCCTTGTCGGTGGCAGCTTGGGTCTGCGAGGAATCTTGATCCATACGGATTCTCAGGAGGCAGCAGGTAGCACAGTGCCTTAGGGCCGGGACACAAAAAGTGTCCCTTTTCTCTGAGAAAGAGAACTCTGCCCCCCACTTTCTTGATGTAGTTTGGAGGAGGGTTTTGGCCCTGCCAGGGCAGCAAGGGTCCTTGTCGGTGGCAGCTTTGGTCTACGAGGAATCTTGATCCATGCGGAATTTCATTAGGATGCAGGGAGAACAGTGCCTTAGGGCCGGGACACAAAAAGTGTCCCTTTTCTCTGAGAAAGAGAACTCTGCCCCCAAGTTTCTTGATGTCAGTTTGGAGGAGGGTTTTGGCCCTGCAAGGGCAGCCAGGGTCCTAGTCGGTGGCAGCTTGGGTCTGTGAGGGATCTTGCTCCATGCGGAATTTGAAGAGGCGGCAGTCGACTCCCAGACAGTGGGCCTACGATACAAATGATGGCACTTTTCCACGTGAAAGAAAACTTAGGCCCCAGATTCATGATGTCTGTTTGATGGAGGGTTTTAGCCCTACAAATGCAACCAGAGTCCTGGTTGATGGCAGCTTGCGTCAGCGAATAATCTTGATCCGTGTGGCATTTCAGGTGGCGTCCGGGAGCAGAGTGCCTTAGGGCCGGGACACAAAAAGTGTCCGTTTTCTCTGAGAAAGAGAACTCTGCCCCCCAGTTTCTTGATGTCACTTTGGAGGAGGGTTTTGGCCCTGCAAGGGCAGTCAGTGTCCTTTTTGTTGGCAGCTTGGGTCTGTGAGGAATCTTAATCCATGCGGAATTTCAGCATGCGGCTGTCAACTCCCAGATATGTGGCCTTCGATGCAAACAATGGCGCATTTCCATATGAAAGAAAGCTCAGTCCACCAGATGCATGATGCCAGTTTTTAGGAGGCATTTAGCCCTACAATTGCAGCCAGAGTTCTAGCTGATGGCAGCTTGGGTCTGGGAAGGATCTTGATCCATGAGGCATTTCAGGTAGCGTCCGGGAGCACAGTGCCTTAGGGCCGGGACACAAAAAGTGTCCCTTTTCTTTGAGAAAGAGAGCTCTGCGTCCCAGTTTCTTGATGTCAGTTTGGAGGAGGGTTTTGGCCCTGCAAGGGCAGCCAGGGTCCTTGTCGGTGGCAGCTTGGGTCTGTGAGGGATCTTGCTCCATGCGGAATTTGAAGAGGCGGCAGTCGACTCCCAGACAGGGGGCCTACGATACAAATGATGGCACTTTTCCACGTGAAGAAAACTTAGGCCCCCAGTTTCATGATATCGGTTTGGTGGAGGGTTTTAGGCCTACAAATGCAACCAGAGTCCTGGTTGATGGTATCTTGCGTCAGCGAATAATCTTGATTCATACGGAAATTCAGGTGGCGTCCGGGAGCACAGTGC
>JAVTVJ010007530.1:0-11853 GCA_034509425.1 Eopsaltria australis
CATCCCTGATTCCCTGAAAAACCACTGCTCCCATCCCTAAATCCATGCACAAACCACTGCTCCCATCCCTGATTCCTGCACAAACCACTGCTCCCATCCCTGATTCCCTGGAAAAACCACTGCTCCCATCCCTGATTCCCTGGAAAAACCACTGCTCCCATCCCTGATTCCTGCACAAACCACTGCTCCCATCCCTGATTCCCTGGAGAAAGCACTGCTCCCATCCCTGATTCCTGGAGAAACCAAATCCATCCCTGATTCCTTCAGAAACCACTGCTCCCATCCCTGATTCCCTGGAAAAACCACTGCTCCCATCCCTGATTCCTTCAGAAACCACTGCTCTCATCCCTGATTCCCTGAAAAACCACCGCTCCCATCCCTGATTCCTGGAGAAACCACTGCTCCCATCCCTGATTCCTGGAGAAACCACTGCTCCCATCCCTAAATCCATGCAAAAACCACTGCTTCCATCCCTGATTCCCTGGAAAAAACAAACCCATCCCTGATTCCTGCAGAAACCACTGCTCCCATCCCTGATTCCCTGGAAAAACCACTGCTCTCATCCCTGATTCCTGGAGAAACCAAATCCATCCCTGATTCCCTGGAAAAAACAAATCCATCCCTGACTCCTGCAGAAACCACTGCTCCCATCCCTGATTCCTGGAAAAAACAAACCCATCCCTGATTCCTGGAAAAACCACTGCTCCCATCCCTAAATCCCTGGAAAAACCAGATCCATCCCCTCCGTGCAGCAGCTCTGCCTCAGGACCGCATTTTCCCACTCACTTTTTTTGACTTTGGGTTTGATTTGATGAAGAAATATTGTCCTTTAATTACATCCTCCTCTCCCTCTCCTCTCCCTCTCCTCTCCCTCTCCTCTCCTCTCCTCTCCTCTCTCTCACCTTCCTCTCCTCTCCTCCCTTCCTTCCATCTCTCTCCTCTCCTCGTCCCTCTCCTCTCCCTTCCCTCCTCTCCTCTCCTCTCTCTCCCTCTCCTCTCGCCTCTCGCTCTCCTCTCCTCTCCTCTCCCTTCCTCTCCTCTCCCTCTCCTCTCCTCTCCTCTCCCTCGTCCTCTCCCTCTCCTCTCGCCCCTCCTCTCTCTCTCTCCTCTCCTCTCTTCCTCCCTCTCCTCTCCCTCTCCTCTCCCTCTCCTCTCCTCTCCTTCCTCTCTCTCCTCTTCCTCCTCTCCTCTCCTCTCCTCTCCCTTCCTCTCTCTCTCCCTCCTCTCCTCTCCTTCCTCTCCTCTCTCTTCTCTCTCTCTGCCTCTCCTCTCCCTCTCTCATCTCCTCTCCTCTCCTCTCCTCTCCTCTCCTCTCTCCTCCAAGCTGGCTTTTCAAGGACAATCCCAGTGTTTGGAGCTGGACTCAAAGCAGAGCTGGGCAGGATGGGGTGAGGAGGTGAGAAGTGGCTTTGAGCTGGGAATCCTAAAAGTGTCCAGAGGCTGCTGCCTTGGGGGTTTTGATCCCAATTTTTTTTTTTATCCTGAGGGGAGCACTCGGTGCTGCTTTGGGGTTGTTTTTTTTTTCCCCAAATTAGAATGGCATTAATTATGCTGAAAAAAAAAATCCGTGTAAAACTCTGCTATTCTTTAAAAAAAAACCACCTCAAATCAGCTGTTTATTCCCTGGAGTTGTGAGAAAGAGCCCTGAGCTTGGATTTAATGATGTTTAATCATTCTTTCAAAAAACACAAAGGAGGCACTAAAAGCTGTTCAGCTGAGCTAGAAAGAACTAAAAGCTGTAACTCCGATTCAAAAGTGATTTAGTTGCAGAGGTAAATCCATAATCCAACCAGTCAGGAGTTAATCTGTCATCAGACTAAGACTAGAAGCAAATCTATTTAACTAAGAATAGTTTAATTCACCTGAAGCAGAGCAGGGGTGAAGATCCTGCTCTGCAGAGTTTTATTTGGAGGAAATAAAAGCTGGAGGTAAATGAAATAAATATATAAAAAAAATTAAAACAAAAGGTAGAGAGTGGGAACAGCGAGTGGCTTTCAAAAAATAAAATCTCCTGTGGAATTTGCTCGATTCTTTTCCTCCAGAATGGCTGGAGCTGAGTCAGAATAAGGAAGGAAAAAATCCATTTTATCCTAAAATTGGAAGGGTTTAGGAGCAGCTTTTTGTGGCATCAAACCCAAATCCACCTTTTCCCTCCTCGCTCTCCTTGTCCTGCTGTCGTTTCATCCCGGGACAAATTGAAGGGATGAACTTTGACCTCTTAGGAGGATAATTTATTAAAATAACAGATGCTGCAGAAGCGGGGCCTGCCTTGATCTGCGGCTCTTGAGGAAGATTAACAACCTGAGAGTTCACAAACCAGGGTCCTGCTTCCGACCTCGCCCTGTGGCCACGACAAAGGCACTGCCTCTGATTCAGAATCCATCAAAAAACCTCAGCCAGAGCAGGATTGCTCATATGCAAATCAGGAATAATTCCAGCAGGAAGTGAGGGGGGGGGGGAAAGGTGCATTTGGATGAGGGAAATTCCTCCTTTTGTACCAAATAATTGAGGTGCGGGTATTGGGTGAGGCTGGGAGCGGAAGAAAGCACAGATTTTGAGGTTGATTTTTCCCTGTTTGGACAGAGAGGAAGAGCAGGGATTGCTGGGTGGATTTGGCTTTTCCCAGCACAAACCAGGCCCGGCAGCTGAGCAGGAAAAGAGGATGTGTAAATCCCTTAATTCTTTGTTGGCAAGAAAACACAGAAGCCCTTGGTGGAGCCCCAGGGTGCGAGTGGAGGGCTCAGAGATTTGCTCTTTCCAGAGCTGGGCACACACAGCAGCTCTGTCTGTGTGGGAATGTGGGAATTCTTAGGGATCCTGCACAGAAATCCCAGTGATCACCTTGGGGTTTGTAGGGCAGGCAGATAAAACCCCCCAAATCCTCGCCGCGCTCGCCTCAATTGGATAAAGGGCTGTGATTTACTCGTTTGTACCATAAAAAAAATCTTTACAAAAACCAGAGAAAATTTCCTGCTGCTCTAAAACTCCCCAGAAAATTTCCTGCTGTTACAAAACCCCCCAGAAAATGTCCTGCTGCTCTGCCTCGCTCGTTCGGGGTTTAATAAAACCTTAATAATTGATTGGCAAGCGAAGGCAAAGCCAGTGATGGAGAGAGCTGTCAAAACTCAGCTCCATTTTTGTGTTGGGATCCTGAACTCATCAGAGGCTCCTTCCCTGCTCCCAGCCCAGCCTGGGGGATTGTGCCCTCCTCGTTAATGCTCTGTTCTAATCAGGCCCAGCCCGGGCTCTGCTGCTGCTCCGTCGCCTCCGTGGTGGCTCTGGCACCGATGGCTCCCGGCTCCTCGGGGATGGGCTCGTTCCTAATCCCACGGAGATTTCCCCAGGATGGATCTGAGTTTTGTTCCAGAAAGAGCAGCAGAGGACTCCTCAGAACTTAGCAAGGGTTCTCTCCATGCCCTGATCCCTCTCTGTGTGTGTCACAAAGAGATCCTGGGAAAGGCTGCGGTTCCCATCCCGCTGCCGAGCCCCGCGGCTGCTCCGGGTCCCTGCACAGGCGCAGGAGTGGAGCTGCCAGCCTTCCCCTCATCTTGGGCCATGGAAAGGCTTTGGCTTTGTTTTATTCAAATTCCCTGGGTTTTGATATGGAATTAATCAGGTTTGGGAATGCTGGAGGTGCTGGAGGTCAGGATGTAACCGGCTCTGCCTTTGGAATTGTGGATCCGTGGAACTCCAAGGTGCTGGAGCTGCCAAACTTCCCCTCATCCCTGTGCCATGGAGGGGTTTGGGATTTGTTCTATTCAAATTCCCTGGATTTTGATCCAGAATTGATCCCTTTTGGGAATGCTGGAGGTGCTGGAGGTCAGGATGTAACCGGCTCTGCCTCTGTAATCCCTGCACAGCCAGAGGAGCTGGAGCTGCCAACCTTCCCCATCCCTGGGCCATGGAAAGGCTTTGGCTTTGTTTTGTTGAAATTCCCTGGGTTTTGATATGGAATTAATCGGGTTTGGGAATGCTGGAGGTGCTGGAGGTCAGGATGTAACCGGCTCTGCCTTTGGAATCGTGGATCCATGCACAGCCAGAGGAGTGTGAGGTGCTGGAGCTGCCAAACTTCCCCCCATCCCTGTGCCATGGAAGGGTTTGGGATTTGTTTTATTCAAATTCCCTGGATTTTGATCCAGAATTGATCCCATTTGGGAATGCTGGAGGTGCTGGAGGTCAGGATGTAAGCGGCTCTGCCTTTGGATTCCCTGCACAGCCACAGGAGCTGGAGCTGCCAACCTTCCCCTCATCTTGGGCCATGGAAAGGCTTTGGCTTTGTTTTATTGCAGTTTCCTGGGTTTTGATATGGAATTAATCAGGCTTGGGAATGCTGGAGGTGCTGGAGGTCGGGATGTAACCGGCTCTGCCTTTGGAATTGTGGATCCATGGAACTCCAAGGTGTTGGAGCTGCCAAACTTCCCCCCATCCCTGTGCCATGGATGGGTTTGGGATTTGTTCTACTGAAATTCCCTGGATTTTGATCCAGAATTGATCCCGTTTGGGAATGCTGGAGGTGCTGGAGGTCAGGATGTAACCGGCTCTGCCTTTGGATTCCCTGCACAGCCACAGGAGCTGGAGCTGCCAACCTTCCCCTCATCTTGGGCCATGGAAAGGCTTTGGCTTTGTTTTGTTGAAATTCCCTGGGTTTTGATGTGGAATTAATCAGGTTTGGTGATTAATCAGGTTGGAGCTGCTGGAGGTCGGGATGTAACCGGCTCTGCCTTTGGAATCGTGGATCCATGGAACTCCAAGGTGCTGGAGCTGCCAGGCTTCCCCCCATCCCTGTGCCGTGGATGGGTTTGGGATTTGTTTTACTGAAATTCCCTGGATTTTGATCCAGAATTGATCCCGTTTGGGAATGCTGGAGGTGCTGGAGGTCGGGATGTAACCGGCTCTGCCTTTGGAATTGTGGTGCTGGAGCTGCCAGGCTTCCCCCCATCCCTGTGCTGTGGAGGGATTTGGGATTGCTTTATTGCAATTCCCTGGATTTTCATCCAGAATTGATCCCGTTTGGGAATGCTGGAGGTGCTGGAGGTCAGGATGTAACCGGCTCTGCCTTTGGAATCCCTGCACAGCCAGAGGAGCTGGAGCTGCCAACCTTCCCCATCCCTGGGCCATGGAAAGGCTTTGGCTTTGTTTTGTTGAAATTCCCTGGGTTTTGATATGGAATTAATCGGGTTTGGGAATGCTGGAGGTGCTGGAGGTCAGGATGTAACCGGCTCTGCCTTTGGAATCGTGGATCCATGCACAGCCAGAGGAGTGTGAGGTGCTGGAGCTGCCAAACTTCCCCTCATCCCTGTGCTGTGGAGGGGTTTGGGTTTGTTTTATTGAAATTCCCTGGGTTTTGATATGGAATTAATCAGGTTTGGGAATGCTGGAGGTGCTGGAGGTCGGGATGTAACCGGCTCTGCCTTTGGAATTGTGGATCCATGGAACTCCGAGGTGCTGGAGCTGCCAAACTTCCCCTCATCCCTGTGCTGTGGAGGGATTTGGGATTTGTTTTACTGAAATTCCCTGGATTTTGATCCAGAATTGATCCCGTTTGGGAATGCTGGAGGTGCTGGAGGTCAGAATGTAACCGGCTCTGCCTTTGGAATTGTGGTGCTGGAGCTGCCAAACTTCCCCCCATCCCTGTGCTGTGGAGGGATTTGGGATTGCTTTATTGCAATTCCCTGGATTTTGATCCAGAATTGATCCCGTTTGGGAATGCTGGAGGTGCTGGAGGTCAGGATGTAATCGGCTCTGCCTTTGGATTCCCTGCACAGCCAGAGGTGCTGGAGCTGCCAACCTTCCCCATCCCTGGGCCATGGAAAGGCTTTGGCTTTGTTTTGTTGAAATTCCCTGGGTTTTGATATGGAATTAATCGGGTTTGGGAATGCTGGAGGTGCTGGAGGTCAGGATGTAACCGGCTCTGCCTTTGGAATCGTGGATCCATGGAACTCCAAGGTGCTGGAGCTGCCAGGCTTCCTCTCATCCCTGTGCCGTGGAGGGGTTTGGGATTTGTTCTATTCAAATTCCCTGGGTTTTGATCCAGAATTGATCACATTTGGCAATGCTGGAGGTCAGGATCTAACCAGCTCTGCCTTTGGAATCACAGAAGCTGGAAAAAACCCTTCAGGTGATCAAGACCAAAGTTCTATTGAATTCTGTTGGTTTTGGGTGGGATTGGAGTAGGATTTTCCCTGTGAAAAGGCTGGTTTTGGTATTTTTACTCCATCACCTGTGGGCTGCTGCTGCGAGCCTCAGCTCTGGCTGCGCTGTTCCCCGGGATTGGTGATAAATGGGATGTGCTGAGCGGGATCAGAACGGGTCAGGAGCTTGGGGAGAAGCAAAAACACTTCCAGCAGGCTGGGGAAATGCAGGGATTTGTGTGGCTGGCTGGGATGTAAAGGAATGATGGAGCAGGGAAAGTGGGAACGTGAGGGAAAGGCTGCTGATCTCTGCTCCTGCTTTTGGCATGATTTCCTTGGACCTGGTCCTGGCGAATTATTCCTGGAGCAGAATTCCTTGGGAAGTGTGAGAGGAAGCAAAGATGCTGGATTTGGTGTGAATCCTGAGATTTTGGGGATGAGGAGCCCAAAAAAAAGTGAATTTCTGATGGTTTTAGAATCACCTACGCTGATTTTGTGCCATTAAAACTCTGCTCCTCCTGAGCTGCTCCAGGAGGGAATTTTGGATGGAAAACTTCAGGAAATGGAACATCGGACACAGAATTCCTTGGGAAGTGTGAGAGGAAGCAAAGATGCTGGATTTGATGTGAATCCTGAGATTTTGGGGTTGGGGAACACAAAAAAAGTGAATTTCTGATGGTTTTAGAATCACCTACGCTGATTTTGTGCCATTAAAACTCTGCTCCTGCTTGACCTGCTCCAGGAGGGAATTTTGGGTGGAAAACTCAGGATATGGAACATCCCCCTCTGCTGTTGGACACAGAATTCCTTGGGGAAGTGTGAGAGGAAGCAAAGATGCTGGATTTGGTGTGAATCCTGACACTTTGGGGATGGAGAGCACCAAAAAAAGGGAATTTCTGATGGATTTGGAGTCACTGCCACTGATTTTGTGCCGTTAAAACTCTGCTGTGCCTGCTCTGGCTGAGCTGCTCCGGGAGGGAATTTTGGGTGGAAAATTCAGGATATGGAACATCGGACACAGAATTCCTTGGGAAGTGTGAGAGGGAGCAAAGATGCTGGATTTGGTGTGAATCCTGACAGTTTTTGGGGATGGAGAGCACCAAAAAAAGGGAATTTCTGATGGATTTGGATTTTGTGCCATTAAAACTCTGCTCCTGCCTGAGCTGCTCCAGGAGGGAATTTTGGGTGGAAAATTCAGGATATGGAACATCCCCCTCTGCTGTTGGACACAGAATTCCTTGGGAATTCCTGCCTTGAGCCAAGCTGCTTGTAAAGTGAAATTAGAGCTTTGTATCAGTCAGGATCAGCTCTGAGCCTGGCCTAATTCCATCTTTTTCCTGCTCATTCCAATTGGGTGGAATTTTGCTGTGATTGCTTCAGGCTTTTCCACATGGAAAAGGCGGGGAATTGCTGGGAATTCCTTCCCTTGGGCTGTTCCAGGAATTGTTCAGGAATGCTGGGAATTGTTTCAATGCCCAGATCCGTGTTCAGCTCCTGTTTCCCAGCTTAGTGACCCTTCCAAAAACCATCCCATTCCTTCTCCCTCTTCTCCTTCCTCAGCTCCGTGCAGAGCAACCAAGTGATTCCTTCTCCCTCTTTTTCCCTCTCTTTTTCCCCCTCTTTTTTTCCCTCTTTTTTCCCCCTTTTTCCCGCCTTTTTTCCCCTTTTTTCCCCTTTTTCCCTTTTTTTCCCCTTTTTTCCCCTTTTTTTCCTCTTTTTTTCTCCCTCTGTTTCCCCCTCTCTTTCCCCCTTTCTTTCCCCCCTCTTTCCCCCCTCCTTTTCCCCTCCTTTCCCCCTCTTTTTCCCCTCTTTTTCCCCTCTTTTCCCTCTCTTTTCCCTCTTTTCCCCCTCTTTTTCCCCCTCTTTTTCCCCTCTTTTTCCCCTCTTTTTCCCCTCTTTTTTCCCTCTTTTTTCCCACTTTTTTCCCACTTTTTTCCCTCTTTTTTCCCCTCTCTTTTCCCCTCTTTCCCCCCTTCTTTTCCCTCTCTTTTCCCTCTCTTTTGCCCCTCTTTTCCCTTTTTCCCCCTCTTTTTCCCCCCTCCTCCCCCTTTTCCCCGTTTTCCCGTTTTTCCCCTTTTTCCCTTTTTCCTCTCTTTATCCCTCTTTTTCCCCTCTTTTCCCTCTTTTCCCCCTCTTTTTCCCTCTCTTTTCCCCTCTCTTTTTCCTCTCTTTTCCCCTCTTTTCTCCCTTTTTTCCCCTTTTTCCTCTTTTTTCCCTCCTCTTTCCCCTCTCTTTCCCCTCTCTTTCCCTCCTCCCCCTCTCTTCCCTCTTTTCCCCCTCTTCCCCTCCTCTTTTCCCCCCTCTTTTCCCCCCTCTTCCCCCCTCTTTTTCCCCCTCTTTTTCCCTTTTTCCCTCTCTTTTATCCCCTATTTCCCCCCTCTTTTCCCTCTCTTTTCCCTCTCTTTTCCCTCTCTTTTCCCTCTTTTCCTTCCCCAACCCTTCTCTAGAAAAGATCTAAATAGGTGAGAAAACGAGGACTTTACAGAGATTCCTTAAATTTTTATTACAGAACCCAAAAATTACAAACCCAAGAGTTAAAGCTGACAATTACCAAGAGCAGAGCTCTGAATGTTTCTTTCCAAAGCTTTCCAAATCCAAGGTTTTCATTCCCAATCCTTAAATCCAGGTGTTGCTCATGGCTCATCCCATCAATTTGGGATCTCTGAGGCAGCTCCAGCCCTGTGATCTCTGCGAGCTTTGTGTTTGTTTTTCCCTCACCTCGTGCTCCTGTTTACAAATTCTGACTCAGGATCCTGCTCTCCTTTAATCCCAGCCTTGAAATTCCTGCTGGGAGCTGCAGCTCTCTGCTCCCAGGAGGAGATTGTGGCAAAGTGTTTGTGTTTATGTGGAAAAAAAAAGAGGAAAACTTCTCTCCTTGGATTTCTTTTGCTTTGAGATACGTGGGGGATGCAGGGCTGGGCCTGCAGCTGCTCCAGCTGCCTTTGGAATGTGTGAGAGTTGATTCCAATCCTTTTTTTTTTCATGGAAAGAGTGAAAAATATGAGTCAGCAAGAGAAATCCTGACTGAACAAGAGCTCTGGTGGGTGGAGAAGCTCCACTTTCGAGGAAAAACCTCTCACTCCCACTCCTGACTCAGGATCCTGCTCTCCTTTAATCCCAGCCTTGGAATTCCCACTGGATCCTGCTCTCCTTTAATCCCAGCCTTGAAATTCCTGCTGGGAGCTGCAGCTCTCTGCTCCCAGGAGGAGATTGTGGCAAAGTGTTTGTGTTCATGTGGGAAAAAAAAAGAGGAAAACTTCTCCCCTTGGCATTTCCAGGGATTTATTTCAGGGGGATGCAGGGCTGGGCCTGCAGCTGCTCCAGCTGCCTTTGGAACGTGTGAGAGTTGATTCCAATCCTTTTTTTTTTCATGGAAAGAGTGAAAATTATGAGTCAGCAAGAGAAATCCTGAATGAGAAGAGCTCTGAAGCCTGGTGGGTGGAGAAGCTTCACTTTCGAGGAAAAACCTCTCACTCCCACTCCTGACTCAGGATCCTGCTCTCCTTTAATCCCAGCCCTGGAATTCCCACTGGATCCTGCTCTCCTTTAATGCCAGCCTTGGAATTCCCACTGGATCCTGCTCTCCTTTAATCCCAGCCTTGGAATTCCCACTGGATCCTGCTCTCCTTTAATCCCAGCCTTGGAATTCCTGCTGGGAGCTGCAGCTCTCTGCTCCCAGGAGGAGATTGTGGCAAAGTGTTTGTGTTTATGTGGAAAAAAAAAGAGGAAAACTTCTCTCCTTAGCGTTTCCAGGGATTTCTTTCACTCTGTGGTGTGTGGGGGATGCAGGGCTGGGCCTGCAGCTGCTCCAGCTGCCTTTGGAACGTGTGAGAGTTGATTCCAATCCTTTTTTTTTTCATGGAAAGAGTGAAAAATATGAGTCAGCAAGAGAAATCCTGAATGTGAACAAGAGCTCTGGTGGGTGGAGAAGCTCCACTTTCGAGGAAAAACCTCTCACTCCCACTCCTGACTCAGGATCCTGCTCTCCTTTAATCCCAGCCCTGGAATTCCCACTGGATCCTGCTCTCCTTTAATCCCAGCCTTGAAATTCCCACTGGATCCTGCTCTCCTTTAATGCCAGCCTTGGAATTCCCACTGGATCCTGCTCTCCTTTAATCCCAGCCTTGGAATTCCTGCTGGGAGCTGCAGCTCTCTGCTCCCAGGAGGAGATTGTGGCAAAGTGTTTGTGTTCATGTGGGAAAAAAAAGAGGAAAACTTCTCTCCTTAGCGTTTCCAGGGATTTCTTTCACTCTGTGGTGTGTGGGGGATGCAGGGCTGGGCCTGCAGCTGCTCCAGCTGCCTTTGGAACGTGTGAAAGCCAATCCTAATTTGGTTTTTTTTCATGGAAAGAGTGAAAAATATGAGTCAGCAAGAGAAAACCTGACTGAACAAGAGCTCTGGTAGGTGGAGAAGCTCCACTTTCCAGGGAAACCCTCCCATTCCAGTGGTTTGGGGTTAAATAAACACAATCCCTTCCCAGCTTTCAGCTGTGCATGGAATTAAGGCTTGGATTCGTGAGGGAATTATCCCTGGATACCTAAAGAGAACCAGGTGGGGGATTCCAAAGCAGCATCAAAGGTGCTTTTGTGCAGGGAATTCCTGAATTCCGACATAACAAAGGGGCTTTGTCAAGGGGCTTGAGGTGTTTGGAATCTTCTTCCCGAGCAGGAAATCTCCAAAAAAAAAAAAACCAAAGCAGTTGACAAAAGGCTCTGATTTTATCTCCTGCATTGTCAAAAACCCACCCTGGATCTGCTGAGGGAGTGATTTCCTGGGAGCTTGAACCCCTCAGCTTTTCCTCCTTGGAAATTGAGGAGAAATCCAGCATTTCTTGAATCCCTGAGACCTTGAACCCCTCAGCTTTTCCTCTTTGGAAACTGAGGAGAACTCCTCATTTTTGGATTTCCTGAGAGCTTGAACCCCTCAGCTTTTCCTCCTTGGAAATTGAGGAGAAATCCAGCATTTTTTGATTTCCTGAGAGCTTGAATCTCTCAGCTTTTCCTCCTTGGAAATTGAGGAAAAATCCAGCATTTTTTGATTTCCTGAGAGCTTGAACCCCTCAGCTTTTTTCCTCCTTGGAAACTGAGGAGAATTCCTCATTTTTGGATTTCCTCAGAGCTTGAACCCTTTAGCTTTTCCTCCTCGGAAAGTGAGGAGAAATCCAGCATTTTTGGATTTCCTCAGAGCTTGAACCATCAACTTTTCCTCCTTGGAAAATGAGGAGAATTCCTCATTTTTTGGATTTCCTCAGAGCTTGAACCCCTGAGCTTTTCCTCCTTGGAAACTGAGGACAAACCCAGCATTTTTTGGAAAATTCCTGTGCTGAGACTTCATGAACAACCCTAAAAAATGCCATTTTTTTGTTGCAAAGCAGCAATGTGGTGTTCTGGGGAGGCTGAAGGGTTAAATCCCCTCACGCTGCCGCATATGGCAGTGAGCAGAATCACAGATGTTGATGATACAACATAATTAGTATTCTTTTATGTAAATGAAGGCTGTCAGTGTTAGCGCGGTGTCTGTGCACTCCTGCAAGCTGGAATTTCTGCTCTCCACAGGATTCTCCAGGAATCCTACAAAAAAAAAAAATTCCGGATTTTTATATCCACACCTGAGGGGGGAAAAAAAGGGGGGAAAAAAGCTCAGGGAGGGGGAAATGAAAGGGGTTTTTCCAATTTAGGAATTCTACAAAAATAAAAATTCCTGATTTTTGTATCCACATCTG
>JAVTVJ010007532.1:0-10593 GCA_034509425.1 Eopsaltria australis
GGAAGGATCTTGATCCATGCGGCATTTCAGGTGGCGTCCGGTGTTGCCTTTTCCCCCAGCCTGGAAAAGAAACTCGAGATCATTTTAGCAAGGAGGTAATATAAAAGGGGATCTTTATTTTGAAGGTCTTCAGGAGCAGTTATGGAAAGGTGTCATAAAAGCCCAGCCCCTCCAGGGGTGAGTACATATTTATAGCTTTTAGGAAATTAGCATAATTAAGAGCACCAATAAGGAGAACAAGTGGCGATTCAATTCCCCCTCAGGTCCAGCCCCTTCCCTGGAGCCCCCTTCTCAGCACTGGCTGCACTCTGCTTATGAAAATGTACCTCAGAGTTGTTCTCGGCCTTGGTTCCCAGGAAGAACTGAGATAGGACAGGGCCTTGCAACCCCCTGGGGCTTGGAGCTCTGGAATTTGTTTTGTCTTTCTGCTTAGGGAAAGGCTATGGAAAGGTACTGGAAAAACTAACTATTAATATAGTAGGCTACAGAGCCACAAAAATAATGGCAAGAGTCAGAGACATATAAGAAAAAGGCCAGAAACAAACGGCATAATCCCCCTTTTTTAAGATAACAAGACTCTGTCTTGGTCTAGCTCTACTCTGCATTCAACCATACCCGTCTGTTTATACAAACTGCTATCCAAGTTGTACACAGATGTAATTAATAAACATTACTATGAACATTTCTTTTATCTATGTTCAGTTTGGTAACCATGAAGTGAGTGTACTGAAGATATTCAAGGTTCAGTAAGCTCTTTTGAGAGTTACTTGGTGTAGAATTTGAGTTTGCTTTCAAATTTCAACCAAATTTCTAAAAAAAATTTTCATTCAGATTTGCATAAGAACAACAACTAGTGTTAATGATGTTGTGGCTAGTAGGAAATTAAGAGCTATTTTGTTTTGTCAACAGCCTTTAATATGATTAAACATGACATTTGGAATCACAGCTCCATGGGCACAGGCCCAATCTTTATCTTGGGGCAAAACTTACCAGGCCAGATTCTCAACTTTTACAAGTTGTCCTTATGAAGAGCTTTTGGATACATTTTGGACTAGAGTTACATGCAAATTTTAGGACCAAATTTGAATCACGGTTACCAACTGTACAGATAAGAGGTACAAAAAAACAGTTTAAATCATATCATCTCAATTTGTATCAGTCTCTGTTTTCTGGCTGTCTATGGAGCAGACGTCTTCTTAACTCTGGAGCAGTAAATTCAAGGCTCTCTGCCAGCAGCTTTGGATTTGGTGAGGGTAGTCAGGACTTGGAATGACTCTTTTTACTTAGCTCGTAAGATTACTGTCCCTTCATTCAACATAGACTCAGTCTCTAGGCTTGAATAGTTGCTAGTCTTCCTTCCTTCTAGATGACTTTGCTCAGTTCTAGATCTTTCATTGATATAATCAGTTCAGCTTTTTGTGATGGTACATTTGATGGTAACACTTTTCTCATGGTTACCTGGTTCGTGGTTGTTACTGCATAACCTGTCTTTTGTTTGCCATCTCGCATGAAGCTGCTCTCATCTGCATACAGCTCCAGGCTGGCACATCTTTCAGGTCTGCTCTGCTGGAATAGGCTTCTTCCATGGTCTGCAAACAGTCAGACTTAAATACATTATCAGTTAGTGCTGGGAACAGACATACTAGGATTGACAGCAAACGTTTTCAGAATAACATTATCCAGTTTCAGTAGCATGGCATAGGGTCCATGTCTTCTATGTTCACAGAACAAACTTACAGTGGGTTGCATGCAACTGTTGGATGTATCAATTCTTGGCTGCTGGTTGGATGCAGCAATTTTCAGTTGCTGACTGCCCTAGTTCTCCAGTTTCAGGATTATTTTACATAATAGTAAAGAGTCCTTGGTCTTTTTTTACTCACAAGGATACAGGAGAAGGTCTTTTACAAATTTAACTCAGTAAACCATTCTAAGATATTTGTTAACACAGGACTCTGCTTACTTATAGCATGGTTTAAGGGAGCATAAAAACGGCTTCTTGTTCTTTGGGCTCGGTGTTTCCCTTTTGAGTGCTTACCAGAGCAGACAAAGAGCGCTCGCTGCCCTCGCACGGCCGGGGACGGGCGCGGCATGCGGGCACCCCCGCCCAGGGGCACCCCCGGCTCGCCCGCGCTCGGCCCGTGCTGCTGCTCACAGCGGCTCTCGGGTGTCCTTAAAACAAGCTCGTTACTGTGGAAAGTGCGATAGGGCCGTTCCTGCTCTTAGATCTCACACTCCCGGCCCGCTCTGGGCCGGTGCGGGCGGGGCCCAGGAGCAGCGAGTGAGCCGGGCCGTGGCCGCGCAGCGGCGGCCCCGCCTCCGCCAGAGCAGGGCCGAAGCAGCGCAGCGGCAGCCCCGGTCCCGGTTCGCTTCCTGGGACCGCTCCCCCGCGCATCCCCCGGCCGTGACCAGGGCAATGGCAGGAATCACCTCCGCCCCTCTCAGAGCGGCTGGTGCCCCGCTTCTGTCACGGGGGAGTGACTGCCCTGCTCGCGGAGCCGTCCCGAAAGTCCGGGAGTCGCCCTTGCCTTAAAATCTTGGAAAAACTTTTTACAGATGGAACATAGAAAGTGGGGGCTTCTTCCCCTTCCCTTACAATGGTGCGAACCGAGCTTTCTCGGCCGTTCCACAAAACTTGCTGGAAGCGAGGATCTCTCCCTCGCCTCCCACTAAGGAGCAGGCTGGACCCCCAGCCTCTCCACAGACCTGGAGGAAGCGAGGATTTCTCACTCGCCTCCCACCAAGGAGCAGGCTGGGCACCCAGCCGCTCCACAAACCTGTAGGAAGTGGGAATCTCTCCCCAGCTTCCCACCAAGGAGCAGGCTGGGCACCCAGCCGCTCCACAAACCTGTAGGAAGTGGGAATCTCTCCCCAGCCTCCCACCAAGGAGCAGGCTGGACACCCAGCCGCTCCACAAACCTGTAGGAAGCGGGGCCCATCCCCCACCTCCTACCAAGAAGCAGACCAGGCCTCCCCCGGCCGCTCCATGCCCAGATGTCTCCAGGCCAGCTTTCAATTCAAAACTCGCATGTGCTAAACATGAAATAAACTTTCGCACTGTGATTTGCTTTTCTCTACCAGTGAACAATCTCAGCCGAGATCACACACCCGCCTCCTCCCCACCAGCCGATCTCTGGGGCAGGTTGGAAAATCGGCAACAGGAAAAACTTGGAGAAATGATTTCAAAAGCAAATTTTCTCACCACCACGCCAGGTTGTCCTGGGATCGCTAACAATTACTGACTTTAAACAGATACACAATACATAAACAATACACACACATACAAACTACACACTACACAACGAAAAGAACCACCTTTATACTACCTCCTGTGGGATCTTGGAACCATGGTGTCTCGACCTCAGGCCCGTGGCAGGGAATTCTTTAGATTGCTGTCAGAAAGGAATTCCTTGCAGGATGTTTTCGGTCCAGAGGAAGGGTACCAGGTTCTCGTGTCCCTTCTGGGTGTGCCAAATAACTGTTGCCTTTTCCCCCAGCCTGAAAAGAAACTCGAGATCATTTTAGCAAGGAGGTAATATAAAAGGGGATCTTTATTTTGAAGGTCTTCAGGAGCAGTTATGGAAAGGTGTCCATAAAAGCCCAGCCCCTCCAGGGGTGAGTACATATTTATAGCTTTTAGGAAATTAGCATAATTGATAAGAGCACCAATAAGGAGAACAAGTGGCGATTCAATTCCCCCTCAGGTCCAGCCCCTTCCCTGGAGCCCCCCTCTCAGCACTGGCTGCACTCTGCTTATGAAAATGTACCTCAGATGTTCTCGGCCTTGGTTCCCAGGAAGAACTGAGATAGGACAGGGCCTTGCAACCCCCTGGGGCTTGGAGCTCTGGAACTTGGTTTTGGTCTTTTCTGCTTAGGAAAGGCTATGGAAAGGTACTTGGAAAAACTAGCTATTAATATAGTTACTACAGGCACAAAGATATGTTTGCAGAGAGTACAGAGAACAGATAAAGAAAAAGGCAAAACCAACGCATCACCGGGAGCACAGTCCTCGAGGCCGGGACACAAAAGTGTCCCTTTTCTCTGAGAAAGAGAACTCTGCCCCCCAGTTTCTTGATGTCAGTTTGGAGGAGGGTTTTGGCCCTGCAAGGGCAGCCAGGGTCCTTGTCGGTGGCAGGTGGGGTCTGCGAGGAATCTTGATACATGCGAAATTTCAGCATGGGGCTGTCAACTCCCAGGCATGGGGCCTTCGATACAAATGATGGCACTTATCCACGTGAAACAAAACTCAGTCTCCCAAATCCATGATGCCAGTTTTTAGGAGACATTTAGCCCTACAATTGCAGCCAGAGTTCTAGTTGATTGCAGCTTGGGTCTGGAAAGGATCTTGATCCATGCGGACTTTCGGGAGGCGTCCGGGAGCAGAGTGCCTAAGGGCTGGGGCACAAAAAGTGTTCCTTTTCTCTGAAAAAGAGAACTCTGCCCCCCACTTTCTTGATGCCAGTTTGGAGGAGGGTTTTGGCCCTGCAAGGCTGGGTTCTGCGAGGAATCTTGATCCATGCGGAATTCCAGGAGGCAGCAGGGCGAACAGTGCCTTAGGGACGGGACACAAAAAGTCTCCCTTTTCTCTGAGAAAGAGAACTCTGCCCACCAGTTTCTTGATGTCAGTTTGGAGGAGGGTTTTGGCCCTGCAAGGGCAGCCATGGTCCTTCTCAGTGGCAGCTTGGGTCTGCGAGGAATCTTGATCCATGCGGAGTTTCAGAAGGCAGCAGGGCGAACAGTGCCTTAGAGCCGGGTCACAAAAAGTGTCCCTTTTCTCTGAGAAAGAGAACTCTGCCCCCCAGTTTCTTGATGTCAGTTTGGAGGAGGGTTTTGGCCCTGCAAGTGCAGCCAGGGTTCTATTCGGTGGCAGCTTTGGTCTGTGAGGGATCTTGCTCCATGTGGAATTTGAAGAGGCGGCAGTCGACTCCCAGACATGGGGCCTACGACACAAACGATGGAGCTTTTCCACATTAAAGAAAACTTAGGCCCCAAGATTCATGGCGTCGGTTTGGTAGAGTGTTTTAGCCCTACAAATGCAGCCATAGTCCAGGTTGATGGCAGCTTGCGTCAGCGAATTATCTTGATGCATACGGAATTTCAGGTGGCGTCCGGGAGCACAGTGCCTTCGGGCCGGGACACAAAAAGTGTCCCTTTTCTCTGAGAAAGAGAACTCTGCCCCCCACTTTCTTGATGTCAGTTTCGAGGAGGGTTTTGGCCCTGCAAGGGCAGCCAGGGTCCTTGTCGGTGGCAGCTTGGGTCTGCGAGGAATCCAGCTCCGTGCGGAGTTTCAGCAAGCGTCTGTAAACTCCCAGACATGGGGCCTTTGATACAAACAATGGCGCTTTTTCACGGGAAAGAAAACTCAGGCTCCCAGATCGATGATGCCAGTTTTTAGGAGGCATTTAGCCCTACAATTGCAGCCAGAGTTCTAGTTGATGGCAGCTTGGGTCTGGGAAGGATCTTGATTCGTGCGGCATTTCAGGTGGCGTCCGGGAGCACAGTGCCTTCGGGCCGGGACACAAAAAGTGTCCCTTTACTCTGGGAAAGAGAACTCTGCCCCCAGTTTCTTGATGTCAGTTTGGAGGAGGGTTTTGGCCCTGCAAGGGGAGCCAGGGCTCTTTTTGGTGGCAGCTTGGATCTGCGAGGAATCTTGATCCATTCAGAATTTCAGGAGCCATCGGGGAGCACAGTGCCTTCGGGCCGGGACACAAAAAGTGTCCCTTTCCTCTGAGAAAGAGAACTCTCCCCCCCGTTTTCTTGATGTCAGTTTGGAGGAGGGTTTTGGCCCTACAATGGCAGTCAGGGTCCTAGTCGGTGGCAGCTTGGGACTGCGAGGAATCTTAATCCAAGCGGAATTTCAGCATGCTGCTGTAAACTCCCTGACACGTGGCCTTCAATACAAGCAACGGCGCATTTCCACGTGAAAGAAAACTCAGTCTCCCAGATCCATGATGCCAGTTTTTCGGAGGCATTTAGCCCTACAATTGCAGCCAGAGTTCTAGTTGATGGCAGCTTGGGTCTGGGAAGGATCTTGATCCGTGAGGCATTTCAGGTGGCGTCTGGGAGCATAGTGCCTTAGGGCTGGGACACAAGAAGTGTCCCTTTTCTCTGGGAAAGAGAACTCTGCCCCTCAGTTTCTTGATGTCAGTTTGGAGGAGGGTTTTGGCCCTGCAAGGGCAGCCAGGGCTCTATTCGGTGGCAGCTTGGGTCTGTGAGGGATCTTGCTCCATGTGGAATTTGAAGAGGTGGCAGTCGACTCCCAGACATGGGGCCTACGATATAAACGATGGCACTTTTCCACGTGAAAGAAAAATTAGGCCCCCAGATTCATGGTGTCGGTTTGGTGGAGTGTTTTAGCCCTACAAATGCAGCCATAGCCCAGGTTGATGGCAGCTTGCCTCAGCGAATAATCTTGATGCATAGGGAATTTCAGGTGGCGTCCGGGAGCTGAGTGCCTCCGGGCCGGGACACAAAAAGTATCCCTTTTCTCTGAGAAAGAGAACTCTGCCCCCCAGTTTCTTGATGTCAGTTTGGAGGAGGGTTTTGGCCCTGCAAGGGCAGCCAGGGTTCTTCTCGGTGGCAGCTTGGGTCTGTGATGGATCTTGCTCCATGCGGAATTTGAAGAGGCGGCTGTCGACTCCCAGATATGGGGCCTACGATACAAATGATGGCACTTCTCCACGTGAAAGAAAACTCAGTCTCCCAAATCCATGATGCCAGTTTTTAGGAGGCATTTAGCCCTACAATTGCAGCCAGAGTTCTAGCTGATGGCAGCTTGTGTCAGCCAGTAATCTTGATCCATACGGAATTTCAGGTGGCGTCCGGAAGCAGAGTGCCTTAGAGCCAGGACACAAAAAGTGTCCCTTTTCTCTGAGAAAGAGAACTCTGCCCCCCAGTTTCTTGATGTCAGTTTGGAGGAGGGTTTTGGCCCTGCAAGGGCAGCCAGGGCTCTTTATTGTGGCACCTTGGGTTTGCGAGGAATCTTGATCCATACGAATTTTTAGGAGGCAGCCGGGAGCAGAGAGCCTTAGGGTCGGGACACAAAAAGTGTCCCTTTTCTCTGAGAAAGAGAACTCTGCCCCCCACTTTCTTGATGTCAGTTTGGAGGAAGGTTTTGGCCCTGCAAGGGCAGCCCGGGTCCTTGTCGGTTGCAGCTTGGGTCAGCGAGGAATCTTGATCCATGCGAAATTTCAGGAGGCCATCCAAGAGAAGTGCCTTCGGCCGGGACACAAAAGTGTCACTTTTCTTGAAGCATGGGGTCTTCGATAGCAAATGATGGACTTATCAACGTGAAAGAAAACTCAGTCTCCAATCCATGATGCCAGTTTTTAGGAGACATTTAGCCCTGGCATTGCAACCAACGAATTCTAGTTGATGGCAGCTTGCGTCTGCCAGTAAATCTTGATCCATTCGGCATTTCAGGTGGCGTCCGGGAGAACAGTGCCTTAGGGCCGGGACACAAAAAGTGTCCCTTTTCTCTGAGAAAGAGAAGTCTGCCCCCCAGTTTCTTGATGAAAGTTTGGAGGAGGGTTTGGCCCTGCAAGGGCAGCCAGGGTCCTTGTCGGTGCAGCTTGGGTCTGCGAGGAATCTTGATCCATACGGAATTTGAAGAGGCAGCAGGGAGCAGAGTGCCTTAGGGCCGGGACACAAAAAGTGTCCCTTTTCTCTGAGAAAGAAAACTCTGCCCCCGACTTTCTTGATGTCAGTTTGGAGGAGTGTTTTTGCCCTGCAAAGGCAGCCAGGGTCCCTGTCGGTGGCAGCTTGGGTCTGCGAGGAATCTTGATCCATGCGGAATTTCAGGAGGCATCTGGGAGCACAGTGCCTTCGCGCCGGGACACAAAAAGTCTCACTTTTCTCTGAGAAAGAGAAGTCTGCCCCCCACTTTCTTGATGTCAGTTTGGAGGAGGGTTTTGGCCCTGCAAGGGCAGCCAGTGTTCTTCTCGGTGGCAGCTTGGGTCTGTGATGGATCTTGCTCCATGCGGAATTTGAAGAGGCGGCTGTCGACTCCCAGACATGGGGCCTACGATACAAATGATGGCACTTATCCACGTGAAAGAAAACTCAGCCCCCCCAAATCCATGATGCCGGTTTTTAGGAGGCATTTACCCCTACAATTGCAGCCAGAGTTCTAGTTGATGGCAGCTTGGGTCTGGGAAGGATCTTGATCCATACGGAATTTCAGGTGGCGTCCGGGAGCACAGTGCCTTAGGGCTGGGACCAAAAGTGTCCCTTTTCTCTGAGAAAGAGAACTCTGTCCCACTTTCTTGATGTAGTTTGGGCGAGGGTTTCCGCTGCAAGGGCAGTCCGGGTCTTGTCGGATGGCAGCTTGGGTCTGGCGAGAATCTTATCATGCGGAATTCAGCAAGGAGCAGGGGAACAGTGCTTAGGGCGGGACACAAAAAGTGTCCCTTTTCTCTGAGAAGAGAACTCTGCCCCACTTTCTTGATGTCAGTTTTGAGAGGGTTTGGCCCTGCATAGGGCACAGGGTCTTCTCGTGGCAGCTTGGGTCTGTGAAGGAATCTTGATCTGCGGAATTCAGGAGGCACGGGAGCAACAGTGCGCTAGGGCCGGAACAAGAAATGTCCTTTTCTTCTGGGAAAGAGACTCTGCCTCCCACTTTCTTGATGTTCTTGGGGAGGGTTTTGGCCCTGCAAGGGCAGCCAGGGTCCTTCTCGGTGGTAGCTTGGGTCTGCGAGGAATCTTGATACATGCGAAATTTCAGCATGTGGCTGTCAACTCCCAGGCATGTGGGCTTCGATACAAATGATGGCACTTATCCACGTGAAAGAAAACTCAGTCTCCCAAATCCATGATGCCAGTTTTTAGGAGACATTTAGCCCTGCAATTGCAGCCAGAGTTCTAGTTGACGGCAGCTTGCGTCTGCCAGTAATCTGGATCCATACGGAATTTCAGGTGGCGTCCGGGAGCAGAGTGGCTTAGGGCTGGGACACAAAAAGTGTCCCTTTTCTCTGGGAAAGAGAACTCTGCCCCCCACTTTCTTGATGTCAGTTTGGAGGAAGGTTTTGGCCCTGCAAGGGCAGCCAGGGTCCTTGTCAGTGGTAGCTTGGGTCTGCGAGGAATCTTGATCCATGAGAAATTTCAGCAGGCAGCAGGGAGAACAGTGCCTTAAGGCCAGGACACAAAAAATGTCCCTTTTCTCTGGGAAAGAGAACTCTGTCCCCCACTTTCTTGATGTCAGTTTGGAGGAGGGTTTTGGCCCTGCAAGGGCAGCCAGGGTACTTGTCGGTGGTAGCTTGGGTCTGCGAGGAATCTTGATACATGCGAAATTTCAGCATGGGGCTGTCAACTCCCAGGCATGGGGCCTTCGATACAAATGATGGCACTTATCAACGTGAAAGAAAACTCAGTCTCCCAAATCCATGATGCCAGTTTTTAGGAGACATTTAGCCCTACAATTGCAGTTAGAGTTCTAGTTGATGGCAGCTTGGGTCTGGAAAGGATCTTGATCCATGCAGAATTTCGGGAGGCGTCCGGGAGCAGAGTGCCTAAGGGCTGGGGCACAAAAAGTGTCCCTTTTCTCTGAGAAAGGGAACTCTGCCCCCCACTTTCTTGATGTCAGTTTGGAGGAGGGTTTTGGCCTTGCATGGGAAGACAGGGTCTTTCTCGGTGGCAGCTTGGGTCTGCGAGGAATGTTGATCCATGCGGAATTCCAGGAGGCAGCAGGGCGAACAGTGCCTTAGGGCCGGGACACCAAAAGTGTCCCTTTTTCTCTCAGAAAGAGAACTCTGCCCCCCACTTTCTTGATGTCAGTTTGGAGGAGTGTTTTTGCCCTGCAAAGGCAGCCAGGGTCCCTGTCGGTGGCAGCTTGGGTCTGCGAGGAATCTTGATCCATGCGGAATTTAAGGAGGCATCTGGGAGCACAGTGCCATAGGGCCGGGACACAAAAAGTCTCCCTTTTCTCTGAGAAAGAGAAGTCTGCCCCCCACTTTCTTGATGTCAGTTTGGAGGAGGGTTTTGGCCCTGCAAGGGCAGCCAGGGTCGTAGTCGGTGGCAGCTTGGGTCTGTGATGGATCTTGCTCCATGCGGAATTTGGAGAGTCGGCTCTCGACTCCCAGATATGGGGCCTACGATACAAACTGAATGGCACTTTCGCACGTGAAATCAAAACTAGTCTCACCAATCCATGATGCCAGTTTTTTAGGAGGGCATTTAGCTACAATGCACGCCAGAGTTCTAGTTGATAGCAGCTTGGGTTCTGGGAAGGATCTTGGATCCGTGCGGCATTTCAGGTGGCCGTCCGGGAGCACAGTGCCTTCGGGCCGGGACACAAAAAGTGTTCCTTTTCTCTGAGAAAGAGAACTCTGCGCCCCACTTTCTTGATGTCAGTTTGGAGGAGGGTTTTGGCCCTGCAAGGGCAGCCAGGGTCCTTGTCAGTGGCAGCTTGGGTCTGCGAGGAGTCTTTATCCATGCGGATCTTCAGCAGGCAGCAGGGAGAAGAGTGCTTTCGGGCCGGGATACAAAAAGTGTCCCTTTTCTCTGAGAAAGAGAACTCTGCCCCCCAGTTTCTTGAGTCAGTTTGGAGGAGGGTTTTGGCCCTGCAAGGGCAGTCAGTGTCCTTTTTGGTGGCAGCTTGGG
>JAVTVJ010007538.1:0-14855 GCA_034509425.1 Eopsaltria australis
TCTCAGTGCCTGCTGGCTGTGAGCCAGGCTGAGTAGGAGCTGCATGCGCCGCCTGCTGGTTGGGGATGAGTTGCCTGTCAGGCTACGCCCCCTGTAGCTGCGGCCGCTATGCAAATGAGGCGGCCTTAGATGGGAAAATGAGCAACTATGGAAAAGATGGCTGAAAATGGAGGAAAATGCGGTTTTTAGGGGGGAAAAGGGGGATCTGGGGGCAGTTTGGGGGGATTTGGGGAAAATTGGGGCAGTTCTGGGTCATTTTGGGGACTTTTGGGGGAAGTTTTGGGTCATTTTGGGTCTTTTGGAGGGCTTGGGGAAACACTTGATGCAAATGATGGAAATGCGATTAATTAACGCTGATGGACTCTGTTTTTCATGCAAATGAAGTTTATTGCAAGGGAATGAATAAGATCTAATTGAATCACTCCTGTATTTATGCAAAAAATGATGAATATTCACCGACTATACGCAAATGAGGTTGGAGTGTGGATGTTGGTGTTAGGCCACGCCCCTTTTGATTCAAACAAGGCCCCGTGATCACTGGCTGTGGCCACGCCCTTTATGCTAATCAGGGACAAATATGGTCAGCCCAAAATCCCCATCAAATTCACCCCAAAATCCTGCTCAGATCCTTCTAAACCCATCAGGGACCCCCAAAATCTTCCAAATTCACCCCAAAATCCACTTCAGATCTCCCTACACTGCTCAGGGACACCCAAAATCCCCCAAATTCACCCCAAAATCCACTTCAGGTGCCCCTAAACCCCTCAGGGATCCCCAAATCCACCAAATTCACCCTACAATCCCCCATATTCTACCTGGGACCCCCATCATCCCCGACATTTCCCCCCAAAGCCCTCAGATCGCCTCAAAACCCACTGCGTTAGCGCCACCTAGTGGCCGGGAGGTCTCAGTGCCTGCCGGGCTCGAGCCAGGCCGAGCAGGAGCTGCGCATGCGCCGCCTGCTGGGGGAGGAGTCGCCCGTCAGGCCACGCCCCTGGCGGCGGGGCCGCGGCCGCTATGTAAATGAGGCGGCTTTAGATGGGAAAAATGAGCAACTATGGAAAAGATGGCTGAAAATGGAGGAAAATGCGGTTTTTAGGGGGGAAAAGGGGGATCTGGGGGCAGTTTGGGGGGATTTGGGGAAAATTGGGGCAGTTCTGGGTCATTTTGGGGGCTTTTTGGAGAAGTTTTGGGTCATTTTGGGTCTTTTGGAGGGCTTGGGGAAACACTTGATACAAATGATGGAAATGCGATTAATTAACGCTGATGGACTCTGCTTTCATGCAAATGAAGTTTATTGCAAGGGAATGAATAAGATCTAATTGAATCACGCCTGTATTTATGCAAATAAATGATGAATATTCACCGACTAGACGCAAATGAGGTTGGAGTGTGAATGTTGGTGTTAGGCCACGCCCCTTTTGATTCAAACAAGGCCCCGTGATCACTGGGTGTGGCCACGCCCTTTATGCTAATCAGGGACAAATATGGTCAGCCCAAAATGCCCATTAAATTCACCCCAAAATCCACTTCAGATCCTTCTAAACCCCTCAGGGACCCCCAAAATCCCCCAAATTCACCCCAAAATCCACTTCAGGTGCCCCTAAACCCCTCAGGGATCCCCAAAATTCACCAAATTCACCCCACAATCCCCCATATTCTACCTGGGACCCCCATCATCCCCTACATTTCCCCCCAAAGCGCTCAGATCGCCTCAAAACCCACTGCGTTAGCGCCACCTAGTGGCCGGGAGGTCCTTTGTGTGCCTGCCGGGCTAGAGCCAGGTCAGCAGGAGTTCGCATGCTGCCCGCTGGGAGTGAGTCGCCCGGGTTGTGGCCACGCCCCTGGCGGGGACCGCTGCCGCTATGCAAAATGAGGCGCCCTGGAGATGGGAAAAATGAGCAAATCCATATGGAAAAGATGGCTGAAAATGGAGGGAAAATGTGGTTTTTAGGGGAAAAAGTGGGGATCTGGGGCAGTTCTGGGTCATTTTGGGGACTTTTTGGGGCAGTTTTGGGTCATTTTGGGTCTTTTGGAGGGTTTGGGGAAACACTTGATGCAAATGATGGAAATGTGATTAATTAACGCTGATGGACTCTGCTTTTCATGCAAATGAAGTTTATTGCAAGGGAATGAATAAGATTTAATTGAATCACGCCTGTATTTATGCAAATAAATGATGAATATTCACCGACTAGACGCAAATGAGGGTGGAGTGTGGATGTTGGTGTTAGGCCACGCCCCTTTTGATTCAAACAAGGCCCCGTGATCACTGGGTGTGGCTACGCCCTTTATGCTAATCAGGGACAAATATGGCCAGCCCAAAATGCCCATTAAATTCACCCCAAAATCCTGCTCAGATCCTTCTAAACCCCTCAGGGACCCCCAAAATCCCCCAAATTCACCCCAAAATCCACTTCAGGTGCCCCTAAACGTCTCAGGGATCCCCAAAATCCACCAAATTCACCCCAAAATCCACTTCAGGTGCCCCTAAACCCCTCAGGGATCCCCAAAATCCACCAAATTCACCCCACAATCCCCCATATTCTATCTGGGACCCCCATCATCCCCTACATTTCCCCCCAAAGCCCTCAGATCGCCTCCAAACCCACTGCGTTAGCGCCACCTAGTGGCCGGGAGGTCTCAGTGCCTGCCGGGCTCGAGCCAGGCCGAGCAGGAGCTTTCGCCGCGCATGCGCTTCTGCCTGCTGGGGAGGAGTCGCCTCGCTGTGGCCACAGGACCGCGGCCGCTATGCAAATGAGGCGGCCTTAGATGGGAAAAATGAGCAAATATGGAAAAGATGGCTGAAAATGGAGGAAAATGCGGTTTTTAGGGGGGAAAAGGGGGATCTGGGGGCAGTTTGGGGGGATTTGGGGAAAAATTGGGGCAGTTCTGGGTCATTTTGGGGACTTTTTGGGGAAGTTTTGGGTCATTTTGGGTCTTTTGGAGGGCTTGGGGAAACACTTGATGCAAATGATGGAAATGCTATTAATTAACGCTGATGGACTCTGCTTTTCATGCAAATGAAGTTTATTGCAAGGGAATGAATAAGATCTAATTGAATCACGCCTGTATTTATGCAAATAAATGATGAATATTCACCGACTAGACGCAAATGAGGTTGGAGTGTGGATGTTGGTGTTAGGCCACGCCCCTTTTGATTCAAACAGGGCCCCGTGATCACTGGGTGTGGCCACGCCCTTTATGCTAATCAGGGACAAATATGGCCAGCCCAAAATCCCCATCAAAGTCACCCCAAAATCCTGCTCAGATCCTTCTAAACCCCTCAGGGACCCCCAAAATCCCCCAAATTCACCCCAAAATCCACTTCAGATCCCCCTAAACCGCTCAGGGACACCCAAAATCCCCCAAATTCACCCCAAAATCCACTTCAGGTGCCCCTAAACCCCTCAGGGATCCCCAAAATCCACCAAATTCACCCACAATCCCCCATATTCTACCTGGGACCCCCATCATCCCCTACATTTCCCCCCAAAGCCCTCAGATCGCCTCAAAACCCACTGCATTAGCGCCACCTAGTGGCCGGGAGGTCTCAGTGCCTGCCGGGCTCGAGCCAGGCTGAGCAGGAGCTGCGCATGCGCCGCCTGCTGGGGGAGGAGTCGCCCGTCAGGCCACGCCCCTGGGGGCGGGGCCGCGGCCGCTATGCAAATGAGGCTGCCTTAGATGGGAAAAATGAGCAAATATGGAAAAGATGGCTGAAAATGGAGGAAAATGCGGCTTTAGGGGGGAAAAGCAAAATCTGGGGGCAGTTTGGGGGGATTTGGGGAAAATTGGGGCAGTTCTGGGTCATTTTGGGTCATTTTGGAGGGCTTGGGGAAACACTTGATGCAAATGATGGAAATGCGATTAATTAACGCTGATGGACTCTGCTTTTCATGCAAATGAAGTTTATTGCAAGGGAATGAATAAGACTTAATTGAATCACGCCTGTATTTATGCAAAAAAATGATGAATATTCACCGACTAGACGCAAATGAGGTTGGAGTGTGGATGTTGGTGTTAGGCCACGCCCCTTTTGATTCAAACAAGGCCCCGTGATCACTGGCTGTGGCCACGCCCTTTATGCTAATGAGGGACAAATATGGTCAGCCCAAAACCCCCCAAATTCACTTAAAAATCCTGCTCAGATCCTTCTAAACCCCTCAGGGACCCCCAAAAATCCCCCAAATTCACCCCAAAATCCACTTCAGATCTCCCTAAACCCCTCAGGGACCCCCAAAGTCCCCCAAATTCACCCGCCAATCCCCCATATTCTACCTGGGACCCCATCATCCCCAAGCATTTCCCCAAAGCCCCTCAGATCGGGCTTCCCAAAACTCCATCTCGCCAAGTGCGGAAGCCACCTAGTGGCCGGGAGGTCTCAGTACCCGCCGGGCTCGAGCCAGGCTCTATATGAGGCCAAGATGCTTCAAGCTGGGGAGGAGTCACCTGAAAGTCAGGCCATCACGCCTGGGTGGGACTCACATGTCACATATGCAAAATGAGGCTGGGCCTTAGATGGGAAAATGAGAACTATGGAAAAGATGGTTGAAAATGGAGGAAAATGCGGTTTTAGGGGGAAAAGGGGATCTGGGGGCAGTTTGGGGGATTTGGGAAATTGGGCAGTTCTAGTCATTTTGGGTCTTTTGGAGGGCTTGGGAAACACTTGATGCAAATGATGGAAATGCGATTAATTAACGCTGATGGACTCTGCTTTTCATGCAAATGAAGTTTATTGCAAGGGAAAGAATAAGATCTAATTGAATCACGCCTGTATTTATTATTTATGCAAAAAAATGATGAATATTCACCGACTAGACGCAAATGAGGTTGGAGCGTGAATGTTGGTGTTAGGCCACGCCCCTTTTGATTCAAACAAGGCCCCGTGATCACTGGGTGTGGCCACGCCCTTTATGCTAATCAGGGACAAATATGGTCAGCCCAAAATGCCCATTAAATTCACCCCAAAATCCTACTCAGATCCCCCTAAACCCCTCAGGAACCCCCAAAATCCCCCAAATTCACCCCAAAATCCACTTCAGGTGCCCCTAAACCTCTCAGGGATCCCCAAAATCCACCAAATTCACCCCACAATCCCCCATATTCTACCTGGGACCCCCATCATCCCCTACATTTCCCCCCCAAGCCCTCAGATCGCCTCAAAACCCACTGCATTAGCGCCACCTAGTGGCCGGGAGGTCTCAGTGCCTGCCGGGCTCGAGCCAGGCCGAGCAGGAGCTGCGCATGCGCCGCCTGCTGGGGGAGGAGTCGCCCGTCAGGCCACGCCCCTGGGGGCGGGGCCGCGGCCGCTATGCAAATGAGGCGGCCGTAGATGGGAAAAATGAGCAAATATGGAAAAGATGGCTGAAAATGGAGGAAAATGCGTTTTTTAGGGGGGAAACGGGGGATCTGGGGGAAGTTTGGTGGAATTTGGGGAAAATTGGGGCAGTTCTGGGTCATTTTGGGGACTTTTTGGGGAAGTTTTGGGTCATTTTGGGTCTTTTGGAGGGCTTGGGGAAACACTTGATGCAAATGATGGAAATCCGATTAATTAACGCTGATGGACTCTGCTTTTCATGCAAATGAAGTTTATTGCAAGGGAATGAATAAGATCTAATTGAATCACGCCTGTATTTATGCAAATAAATGATGAATATTCACCGACTATACGCAAATGAAGTTGGAGTGTGAATGTTGGTGTTAGGCCACGCCCCTTTTGATTGAAACAAGGCCCCGTGATCACTGGCTGTGGCCACGCCCTTTATGCTAATCAGGGACAAATATGGCCAGCCCAAAATCCCCATCAAATTCACCCCAAAATCCTGCTCAGATCCTTCTAAACCCCTCAGGGACACCCAAAATCCCCCAAATTCACCCCAAAATCCACTTCAGATCCCCCTAAACCGCTCAGGGACACCCAAAATCCACCAAATTCACCCCAAAATCCAGTTCAGGTGCCCCCAAACCCCTCAGGGATCCCCAAAATCCACCAAATTCACCCCACAATCCCCCATATTCTACCTGGGACCCCCATCATCCCCCACATTTCCCCCCAAATCCCTCAGATCGCCTCAAAACCCACTGCGTTAGCGCCACCTAGTGGCCGGGAGGTCTCAGTGCCTGCCGGGCTAGAGCCAGGCCGAGCAGGAGCTGCGCATGCGCCGCCTGCTGGGGGAGGAGTCGCCCGTCAGGCCACGCCCCTGGCGGCGGGGCCGCGGCCGCTATGCAATAGCGCCTTAATGGAAAATGAGCAAATATGGAAAAGATGCTGAAAATGGATGAAAATGCGGTTTTAAGGGGAAAAGGGGATCTGGGGGCAGTTTGGGGATTTGGGGAAAATGGGCACGTTCTGAGTAGTTGGGTCATTGGAGGCTTGGTAACACTGATGCAAATGATGAAATGCATTAATTAACGCTGATGACTCTCTTCATGCAAATGAAGTTATGCAAGAATGAATAAATCTGATTGAATCACGCCTATTATGCAAAAAATGATAAATTCACGACAACGCAAATGAGTTAGTGTGATGTTGGTGTTAGGCGACGCCCCTTTTGATTCAAACAAGCCCCTGATCACTGGTGTGCCACCCCTTTATTGCTAATTCAGGACAAATTGCCAGCCCAAAATCCCCCAAATTCACCCCAAAATCCATTTCAGGTGCCCCTAAACACCTCAGGGACCCCCAAAATCCCCCAAATTCAACCCAAAATCCATTTCAGGTGCCCCTAAACCCCTCAGAGACACCCAAAATCCCCCCAATTCACCCCAAAATCCACTTCAGGTGCCCCTAAACCCCTCAGGGATCCCCAAAATCCACCAAATTCACCCCACAATCCCCCATATTCTACCTGGGACCCCCATCATCCCCTACATTTCCCCCCAAAGCCCTCAGATCGCCTCAAAACCCACTGCGTTTGCGCCACCTAGTGGCCGGAAGGTCTCAGTGCCTGCCGGGCTAGAGCCAGGCCGAGCAGGAGCTGCGCATGCGCCGCCTGCTGGGGGAGGAGTCGCCCGTCAGGCCACGCCCCTGGATGCGGTGCCGCACCCGCTATGCAAATGAGGCGGCCTTAGATGGGAAAAATGAGCAAATATGGAAAAGATGGCTGAAAATGGAGGAAAATGCGGTTTTTAGGGGGAAAAGGGGGATCTGGGGGCAGTTTGGGGGGATTTGGGGAAAATTGGGGCAGTTCTGGGTCATTTTGGGGACTTTCTGGAGAAGTTTTGGGTCATTTTGGGTCTTTTGGAGGGCTTGGGGAAACACTTGATGCAAATGATGGAAATGCGATTAATTAACGCTGATGGACTCTGCTTTTCATGCAAATGAAGTTTATTGCAAGGGAATGAATAAGATCTAATTGAATCACGCCTGTATTTATGCAAAAAAATGATGAATATTCACCGACTAGACGCAAAATTAGGTTGGAGTGTGGATGTTGGTGTTAAGCCACGCCCCTTTTGATTCAAACAAGGCCCCGTGATCACTGGGTGTGGCCACGCCCTTTATGCTAATCAGGGACAAATATGGTCAGCCCAAAACCTCCCAAATTCATCCCAAAATCCTGCTCAGATCCTTCTAAACCCCTCAGGGACCCCCAAAATCCCCCAATTCACCCAAAAATCCACCTTCTATCCCCTAACCGCTCAGGGACACCCAAAATCCCCCAAATTCACCCCAAAACCACTTCATTGCCCCCATAAACCCCCGATCCCCAAAATCCACCAATTCACCCACAATCCCCCATATTCTACCGGACCCCATTCATCCCCTACATTCCCCAAAGCCCTCAGATCGCCTCAAAAACCCATCGTAGCGCCACCTATGGCCGGGAGTCTCAGTCCTGCCTGTCGAGCCAGCCGAGCAGAGTGCGCATGTCCCGCCGCTGCGAAGTCGCCCGTCAGGCCACGGCCCTGGGGGCGGGGCCGCGGCCGCTATGCAAATGAGCGGCCTTAGATGGGAAAAATGACCAAATATGGAAAAGATGGCTGAAAATGGAGGAAAATGCGGTTTTTAGGGGGAAAAGGGGGATCTGGGGGCAGTTTGGGGGGATTTGGGGAAAATTGGGGCAGTTCTGGGTCATTTTGGGTCATTTTGGAAGGCTTGGGGAAACACTTGATGCAAATGATGGAAATGCGATGAATTAACGCTGATGGACTCTGCTTTTCATGCAAATGAAGTTTATTGCAAGGGAATGAATAAGATTTAATTGAATCACGCCTGTATTTATGCAAAAATATGATGAATATTCACCGACTAGACGCAAATGAGGTTGGAGTGTGGATGTTGGTGTTAGGCCACGCCCCTTTTGATTCAAACAAGGCCCCGTGATCACTGGGTGTGGCCACGCCCTTTATGCTAATGAGGGACAAATATGGTCAGCCCAAAATCCCCCAAATTCACCCCAAAATCCTGCTCAGATCCTTCTAAACCCCTCAGAGACCCCCAAAATCCCCCAAATTCACCCCAAAATACACTTCAGATCTCCCAAAACCGCTCAGGGACACCCAAAATCCCCCAAATTCACCCCAAAATCCACTTCACGTGCCCCTAAACCCCTCAGGGATCCCCAAAATCCACCAAATTCACCCCACAATCCCCCATATTCTACCTGGGACCCCCATCATCCCCTACATTTCCCCCCAAAGCCCTCAGATCGCCTCAAAACGCCAACTGCATTAGCGCACCTAGTGCCGGAGGTCTCAGTGCCTCCGGCTAAGCCGCCGAGCAGAGCTTGCGCATGCGCCGCCTGTGAGAGTCGCCCTTCAGCACGCCCCTGGGGCGGGCCGCGCCGCTATGCAATGAGCGCCTTAGATGGAAAAATGAGCAACTATGAAAATGCTGAAAATGAGAAAATCGTTTTATAGGGAAACGGGATCGGGCATTTGGGATTGGAAATTGGGCCGTTCTGGGTCATTTTGGGGACTTTTTGGGGAAGTTTTGGGTCATTTTGGGTCTTTTGGAGGGCTTGGGGAAACACTTGATGCAAATGATGGAAATGCGATTAATAACGCTGATGGACTCTGCTTTTCATGCAAATGAAGTTTATTGCAAGGGAATGAATAAGATCTAATTGAATCACGCCTGTATTTATGCAGAAAAATGATGAATATTCACCGACTAGACGCAAATGAGGTTGGAGTGTGGATGTTGGTGTTAGGCCACGCCCCTTTTGATTCAAACAAGGCCCCGTGATCACTGGGTGTGGCCACTCCCTTTATGCTAATCAGGGACAAATATGGTCAGCCCAAAACCCCCCAACTTCACCCCAAAATCCTGCTCAGATCCTTCTAAACCCCTCAGGGACCCCCAAAATTCCCCAAATTCACCCCAAAATCCACTTCAGATCCCCCTAAACCGCTCAGGGACACCCAAAATCCCCCAATTTCACCCCAAAATCCACTTCAGGTGCCCCTAAACCCCTCAGGGATCCCCAAAATCCACCAAATTCACCCCACAATCCCCCATATTCTACCTGGACCCTCCATCATCCCTTACATTTCCCCCCAAAGCCCTCAGATCGCCTCAAAACCCACTGCGTGAGCGCCACCTAGTGCCGAGGTCTCAGTGCCTGCCGGGCTAAGCCAGCCGAGCAGGAGCTGCGCATGCGCCGCCTGCTGTGGAGGAGTCGCCCGTCAGGCCACGCCCTGGTGCGGCCGCGGCCGCTATGCAAAATGAGGCGCCTAGATGGAAAAAATGAGGCAAATATGGAAAAGATGGCTGAAATGAGGAAAATGCGGTTTTTAGGGGGGAAAAGGGGGATCTGGGGGCAGTTTGGGGGGATTTGGGGAAAATTGGGGCAGTTCTGGGTCAATTTGGGTCATTTTGGAGGGCTTGGGGAAACACTTGATGCAAATGATGGAAATGCGATTAATTAACGCTGATGGACTCTGCTTTTCATGCAAATGAAGTTTATTGCAAGGGAATGAATAAGATTTAATTGAATCACGCCTGTATTTATGCCCAAAAATGATGAATATTCACCGACTATACGCAAATGAGGTTGGAGTGTGGATGTTGGTGTTAGGCCACGCCCCTTTTGCTCAAACAAGCCCCGTGATACTGGGGTGCCCACGCCCTTTATGCTATCAGGACAAATATGCCAGCCCAAAAACCCCATCAAATTCACCCAAATCCTGCTCAGATCCTCTAAACCCCTCAGGGACCCCAAATCCCCCAAATCACCCCAAAATCCACTCAGATCTCCTAACCGCCAGGACACCCAAAATCCTTAAATATCACCCCAAAATCCACTTCAGGTGCCCCTAAACCCCTCAGGGATCCCCAAAATCCACCAAATTCACCCCACAATCCCCCATATTCTACCTGGGACCCCCATCATCCCCTACCTTTCCCCCAAAAGCCCTCAGATCGCCTCAAAACCCACTGCGTTAGCGCCACCTAGTGGCCGGAAGGTCTCAGTTCCTGCCGGGCTAGAGCCAGGCCGAGCAGGAGCTGCGCATGCGCCGCCTGCTGGGGGAGGAGTCGCCCGTCAGGCCACGCCCCTGGGGGCGGGGCCGCGGCCGCGATGCAAATGAGGCGGCCTTAGATGCGGAAAAATAGCAACTATGGAAAAGAGGACTGAAAATGAGGAAAAGCGGTTTTAGGGTACAAAGGGTCTGGCAGTTTGGGGGATTTGGGAAAATGGCAGTTCGGTCATTTTGGACTTTTGGAGAAGTTTGCGCATTTTGTCTTTGGAGGTGGGAAACACTTGATGCAAAATGATGGAAATGCGATTAATTAACCGCTGATTACTCTGCTTTTCATTGCAAATGAATTATGCAAGGAAGAATAAGATCTAATTGAATCACGCCTGTATGTTATGCAAATAAATATGAATATTCACCGACTATACGCAAATGAGCTGGATTATGTTGTGTTAACACGCCCCTTTTATTTCAAACAAGCCCCGTGAATCCTGGTGTGGCCACCCCTTGATCTAATCAGGGACCAAAATATGGTCACCCAAAAACCTCCCAAATCATCCCAAAATCCGCTCAATCTTCGAAAACCCTCAGACCCCCAAAATCCCCCAAATTCACCCCAAAATCCACTTCAGATCCCCCTAAGACCCTCAGGGACCCCCAAAATTCCCCCAAATTCACCCCAAAATCCATTCAGGTGCCCCGAAACCCCTCAGGGATCCCCAAAATCCACCAAATTCACCCCACAATCCCCCATATTCTACCTGGGACCCCCATCATCCCCTACAATTTCCCCCAAAGCCCTCAGATCGCCTCAAAACCCACTGCGTTAGCGCCACCTAGTGGCCGGGAGGTCTCAGTGCCTGCCGGGCTAGAGCCAGGCCGAGCAGGAGCTGCGCAAGCGCCGCCTGCTGGGGGAGGAGTCGCCCGTCAGGCCACGGCCCTGGATCGGGCCGCGCCTTATGCAAATGAGCGGGCCTTAGATGGAAAAATGAGAAATATGGGAAAATGGCTGAAAAGAGAAATGCGGTTTTTAGGGAAAAGGGGGATCTGGGGGCAGTTCTGGGCAATTTTGGGGACTTTTTGGGGAAGTTTTGGGTCATTTTGGGTCTTTTGGAGGGCTTGGGGAAACACTTGATGCAAATGATGGAAATGCGATTAATTAACGCTGATGGACTCTGCCTTTCATGCAAATGAAGTTTATTGCAAGGGAATGAATAAGATCTTATTGAATCACGCCTTTATTTATGCAAAAAAATGATGAATATTCACCGACTATACGCAAATGAGGTTGGAGTGTGAATGTTGGTGTTAGGCCACGCCCCTTTTGATTCAAACAAGGCCCCGTGATAACTGGCTGTGGCCACGCCCTTTATGCAAATCAGGGACAAATATGGCCAGCCCAAAATCCCCATCAAATTCACCCAAAAATCCTGCTCAGATCCTTCTAAACCCCTCAGGGACCCCCAAAATCCCCCAAATTCACCCCAAAATCCACTTCAGGTGGCCCTAAACCCCTCAGGGATCCCCAAAATCCACCAAATTCACCCCACAATCCCCCATATTCTACCTGGAACCCCCATCATCCCCTACATTTCCCCCCAAAGCCCTCAGATCGCCTCAAAACCCACTGCGTTAGCGCCACCTAGTGGCCGGGAGGTCTCAGTGCCTGCCGGGCTAGAGCCAGGCCGAGCAGGAGCTGCGCATGCGCCGCCTGCTGGGGGAGGAGTCGCCCGTCAGGCCACGCCCCTGGGGGCGGGGCCGCGGCCGCTATGCAAATGAGGCGGCCTTAGATGGGAAAATGAGCAACTATGGAAAAGATGGCTGAAAATGGAGGAAAATGCGGTTTTTAGGGGGGAAAAGGGGGATCTGGGGGCAGTTTGGGGGGATTTGGGGAAAATTGGGGCAGTTCTGGGTCATTTTGGGGACTTTTTGGGGAAGTTTTGGGTCATTTTGGGTCTTTTGGAGGGCTTGGGGAAACACTTGATGCAAATGATGGAAATGGAATTAATTAACGCTGATGGACTCTGCTTTTCATGCAAATGAAGTTTATTGCAAGGGAATGAATAAGATTTAATTGAATCACGCCTGTATTTATGCAAATAAATGATGAATATTCACCGACTAGACGCAAATGAGGTTGGAGTGTGGATGTTGGTGTTAGGCCACGCCCCCTTTGATTCAAACAAGGCCCCGTGATCACTGGCTGTGGCCACGCCCTTTATGCTAATCAGGGACAAATATGGTCAGCCCAAAATCCCCATTAAATTCACCCCAAAATCCTGTTCAGATCCTTCTAAACCCCTCAAGGACCCCCAAAATCCCCCAAATTCACTCCAAAATCCACTTCAGGTGCCCCTAAACCCCTCAGGGATCCCAAATCCACCAAATTCACCCCCACAATCCCCATATTCTACCTGGGACCCCCATCATCCCCTACATTTCCCCCCAAAGCCCTCAGATCGCCTCAAAACCCACTGCGTTAGCGCCACCTAGTGGCCGGGAGGTCTCAGTGCCTGCCGGGCTAGAGCCAGGCCGAGCAGGAGCTGCGCATGCGCCGCCTGCTGGGGGAGGAGTCGCCCGTCAGGCCACGCCCCTGAGGGCGGGGCCGCGGCCGCTTTGCAAATGAGGCGGCCTTAGATGGGAAAAATGAGCAACTATGGAAAAGATGGCTGAAAATGGAGGAAAATGCGGTTTTTAGGGGGAAAAGGGGGATCTGGGGGAAGTTTGGGGGGATTTGGGGAAAATTGGGGCAGTTCTGGGTCATTTTGGGGACTTTTTGGGGAAGTTTTGGGTCATTTTGGGTCTTTTGGAGGGCTTGGGAAACACTTGATGCAAATGATGGAAATGCGATTAATTAACGCTGATGGACTCTGCTTTTCATGCAAATGAAGTTTATTGCAAGGGAATGAATAAGATTTAATTGAATCACGCCTGTATTTATGCAAAAAAATGATGAATATTCACCGACTAGACGCAAATGAGGTGGAGTGTGGATGTTGGTGTTAGGCCACGCCCCTTTTGAGTCAAACAAGGCCCCGTGATCACTGGGTGTGGCCACGCCCTTTATGCTAATCAGGGACAAACATGGTCAGCCCAAAATCCCCATTAAATTCACCCCAAAATCCTGCTCAGATCCCCCTAAACCGCTCAGGGACCCCCAAAATCCCCCAAATTCACCCCAAAATCCACTTCAGGTGCCCCTAAAACCCTCAGGGATCCCCAAAATCCACCAAATTCACCCCACAATCCCCCATATTCTACCTGGGACCCCCATCATCCCCTACATTTCCCCCCAAAGCCCTCAGATCGCCTCAAAACCCACTGCGTTAGCGCCACCTAGTGGCCGGGAGGTCTCAGTGCCTGCCGGGCTAGAGCCAGGCCGAGCAGGAGCTGCGCATGCGCCGCCTGCTGGGGGAGGAGTCGCCCGTCAGGCCACGCCCCTGGGGGCGGGGCAGCGGCCGCTATGCAAATGAGGCGGCCTTAGATGGGAAAAATGAGCAAATATGGAAAAGATGGCTGAAAATGGAGGAAAATGCGGTTTTTAGGGGGGAAACGGGGGATCTGGGGGCAGTTTGGGGGGATTTGGGGAAAATTGGGGCAGTTCTGGGTCATTTTGGGGACTTTTGGGGGAAGTTTTGGGTCATTTTGGGTCTTTTGGAGGGCTTGGGGAACACTTGATACAAATGATGGAAATGCGATTAATTAACGCTGATGGACTCTGCTTTTCATGCAAATGAAGTTTATTGCAAGGGAATGAATAAGATCTAATTGAATCACGCCTGTATTTATGCAATAAAATGATGAATATTCACCGACTAGACGCAAATGAGGTTGGAGTGTGGATGTTGGTGTTAGGCCACGCCCCTTTTGATTCAGACAAGGCCCCGTGATCACTGGGTGTGGCCACGCCCTTTATGCTAATCAGGGACAAATATGGTCAGCCCAAAACCCATTTAAATTCCACCCTACCAAAATCCTGCTCAGATTCCGTCTAAACTCCTCAGGACCCCCCCCAAATCCCCTCACCCCAAAATACACTTCAGGTGCCCCTAAACCCCTCAGGGGAATCCCAAAATCCCACCAAATTCACCCGCAAATTCACCCATAATTCTACCTGGAATACCCCTATCAATAACCCTACATTTCCCCCCAAAGCCCTCAGATCGCCTCAAAACCCACTGCGTTAGCGCCACCTAGTGGCCGGGGGGTCTCAGTGCCTGCCGGGCTAGAGCCAGGCCGAGCAGGAGCTGCGCATGCGCCGCCTGCTGGGGGAGGAGTCGCCCGTCAGGCCACGCCCCTGGGGGCGGGGCCGCGGCCGCTATGCAAATGAGGCGGCCTTAGATGGGAAAAATGAGCAAATATGGAAAGATGGCTGAAAATGGAGGAAAATGCGGTTTTTAGGGGGGAAAAGGGGGATCTGGGGGCAGTTTGGG
>JAVTVJ010007545.1:0-13164 GCA_034509425.1 Eopsaltria australis
TCGGCGCATGCGCAATTGGTCCCGAACTACCAAAATGGCTGCCGCAGTGCCCGCATGTACTCGGCGCAAGCGCACTTGGTCCCGAACTACAAAAATGGCTGCCGCAGGACCCGGATGTACTCGGTGCATGCGCAGTTGGTCCCAAACTACCAAGATGGCCGCCGCAGTTCCAGGATGTACTCCGCGCATGCGCACTTGGTCCCGAACTACCAAAATGGCCGCCGCAGTACCCGGCTGTACTCGGCGCATGCGCAATTGGTCCCGAACTACCAAAATGGCCGCCACAGTACCCGGATGTACTCGGCGCATGCGCACTTGGTCCCGAACTACCAAAATGGCAGCCGCTGTGCCCGGATGTACACGGCGCATGCGCACTTGGTCCCGAACTACCAAAATGGCCGCCGCAGTGCCCGGACTGTACTCGGCGCCATGGCGCAATTGGTCCCGACACTACCAAAATGGCCGCCGAAGTGCCCGATTGTTACTCCCACAGCTCAGAAGCCTGAACTACCAAAATTGCCGCCGCAGTGCCCGGATGTTACTCGGCGCATGCGCAATTGGTCCCGAAAAACCAAAATGGCCGCCGCAGTACCCGGATGTACTCCGCGCATGCGCACTGGATCCCGAACTAGCAAAATGGCCGCCGCAGTACCCGGATGTACTCCGCGCATGCTCAGTAAGCCCTGAACTACCAAAATGGCCGCCGCAGTACCCGGATGTACTCGGCGCATGCGCAATTAGTCCCGAACCACAAAATGGCCGCCGCAGGACCCGGATGTACTCGGCGCATGCGCACTTGGTCTAGAACTACCAAGATGGCCGCCGCAGTGCCCGGGTGTACTCGGCGCATGCGCACTTGGTCCCGAACAACCAAAATGGCCGCCGCAGTGCCCGGATGTACTCCGCGCATGCTGATTAGATCTCTGGACACAAAAATGGCCGCCGCAGTACCCGGATGTACTCAGGGCATGCGCACTTGGACCCGAACTACCAAAATGGCCGCCGCAGTGCCCGGATGTACTCGGCGCATGCGCAATTGGTCCCGAACTACCAAAATGGCCGCCGCAGTGCCCGGATGTACACACAAATGTCCCCAAAAATGATGGAAAAATGGCCCCAAAAATGACCCAAAAAGGCACAGAAATGGCCCTAAAGATGACTCAAAAATAGCCCATAAAAGGCCCCAAAAACGACCCAAAAATTACTCAAAAATAGCCCCAAAGATGACCCAAAAATGACCCAGAAATGACCCAAAAAAGCCCCCAAAGGCCACAAAAATGACCCAAAAATGACCTCAAAATTCCCCCGTAAATGACCCAAAAATGGCCCTGAAATGGCCACAAAAATGGCCCCGATAGTGGCGCAAAAAAGACCAAGAAATAGCCCAAAAATGGCCCAAAAATGACCCAAAAATAAGCCCAAAATAGACTCAAAAAATGAATCAGAAATTGACCCAAATATGGGCCCTAAAATGCCCCGAAAATGGCCCAGAAATGACTCCAAAATGACTCATAAATGGACCCAAAAGTGACCCCAAAATAGCTTAAAAATTGCCAAAACATGCCCAAAAAATTCATCCAAAAACACACCCAAAGATGACCCAAGAATGATCCAAAAATAGCCTAAAAATGACCAAAAAATAGCCCCCAAAAAAACCCCAAAAATGGCCCACAAATGATCTAAAAATGATCCAAAACAATGACAGAAAAATGGCCCAAAAATGTCCCAGAAATGGCCCCAAATGTCTCCAAAAATTGCCTAAAAAATGACCAAAAAATGGACCAAAAAATGACGCAAAAATAACATGAAAATGACTCAAAAATAGCCCAAAAAATAGCCCCTAAAAGGCCCCATGAACGACCAAAAAATGACCAAAAAATCCCTCCATGAATGACCCAAAAATGACGTAAAAATTGGACAAAAAATGGCCCAAAAATAGACCCAAAATACCTCCAAAAATAACCTGAAAATGACACAAAAAAGCTTAAAAATAGCCCCAAAAATGACCCAGACATGGCCCAAAAATGACCCAAAAATAGCCCTAAAAATGACCAAAAAACAGCCCAAAAATGACCAAAAAAATATCCCAAAAAAGACTCAAGAAGGGCCCATAAATGACCCAAAAAATGGCAACGATATGCCCCCGAATATGGCCCCAAAATTGGCCAAGAAATGGCCCCGAAAATGAATCAGAAATGGCCCCGAAAATGACCAAAAAAAAGACCAAGAATGGGCCCAAGATGCTCCGAAGGTGGCCCCAAAATGAACCCAAATTTGGCCCCAAAATAGTCCAAAATTGACAAAAAAAAATGGGCCCCATAAGTGGTCCAAAAATGACCCAAAAATTGCGCAAAATGACCCAAAAATGGCCCAAAAAGTGGCCGCAAATGACAAAAATGGCCCAGAAATAGTCCAAAAAAAACCCAAAAATTGGCCCAAAAATGACCCCAAAATAGACCTTAACATTTATCCAAAAATGACCCAAAAATGGCCGTAAAATGGTTACAAAAATGGCCATAAAATTACCAAAAATTCACCCCAAAAATGACTCTAAAATGGCCTCAAAATTGACCAAAAATGGCCCAAAACAACGACCAAAAATAGCCTCATATATGACCCAAAATGGCCCAAAAATAGCCCCAAAATGGCCTCAAAAATGACCAAAAAATGGCCCCAAATTGACCAAAAACTGGCCCTAAAAATGACCAAAAAATGACTCAAAAGTGGGCCCAAAATGGCTCTGAAAATGGCCCTAAAAATGGCCTTAAAAATGACCCAAAAATAGGCCCAGAATAGCCCCAAAAATGGCTCAAAAATTACCCAAAAATAGCCCTAAAAATCACCCAAAATGGCCCAAAAATAGTGCCCTAAATGACACAAAAATGGCCCTAAAATTACCCAAAAATGGCTCAAAAATGACGGAAAGATAAACACAAAAATGACCCAAAATGATCCCAAAATAGCACCATAAATGGCCCCAAAAATGGCCCCAAGAATGGCCCTAAAAATGACTCAAAAATGGCCATAAAATGATCTAAAATTTCCCCAATAAATGACCCCAAACAAGGCTCGAAATAGCCCCAAGAAATGACCTAAAAATGACCCAAAATGGCCCAAAAATTGCCCAAAAAATAGACCCTAAAAGGCCCTAAAAATAGCCCCTAAAAGGCCCCCAAAATGTCCAAAAATAACCCAAAAATTGGCCCAAAATTGACCCAAAAATAGCCCCAAAATGGCCCTAAAAATGGCCTCCAAAATGAGCCAAAATGGGCCGTAAAATAACCCAAAATTCCGCCTATAAATCACTGAAAAATAGGCCCAAAATAGCCCAAAAAATGACCAAAAATCACCCCAAAATGGCCCATAAATCGCCCAAATAATGACTCAAAAATTTGACCAATACATGGGCCCAAAAGCTCTCCGAAATCACCAGAAAATAGTCCTAAAACTAGACCAAAAATGCTCAAAATGACCCAAAAAAGGCCCTAAAGGGCCCAAAAATGGCCCAAAAATGACCCAAACAATTGGCTGTAAAATGATGCAAAAAACATCCCCAATAAATGACCCAGAAAATTGCACCAAAAAATAGCCTTTAAAACGCCCCAAAAAATGACCCAGAAATGGCTTCAAAATGGCCCAAAATGACCTAAAAAATGGCCCCAAAACAATGATCCAAAATGGACTCAAAATGGCTCCAAATACCCCTGAAGATTGCCCAAAAAAGACCCAAAAATGACCCAAAATTAAGCCCAAAAATAGACTCGAAACTACCAAAATGGCCGCCGCAGTACCAGGATGTACTCAGCGCATGCGCACATGGTCCCGAACTACCAAAATGGCCGCCGCAGTGCCCGGATGTACTCCGCACATGCGTACTACGCCTACGGACTCCAATATGGCTGCCGCAGTGCCCGGATGTACTCGGCGCATGCGCAATTGGTCCCGAACTACCAAAATGGCCGCCGAAGTGCCGGGATGTACTCCGCGCATGCGCAATGGATCCCGAACTACCAAAATGGCCGCCGCAGGACCCGGATGTACTCACGCATGCCAATTGGTCCCGAACTACCAAAATGGCCGCCGCAGTGCCCGGATGTACACACAAATGTCCCCAAAAATGATGGAGAAATGGCCCCAAAAATGACCCAAAAAGGCACAGAAATGGCCCTAAAGATGACTCAAAAATAGCCCATAAAAGGCCCCAAAAACGACCCAAAAATTACTCAAAAATAGCCCCAAAGATGACCCAAAAATGACCCAGAAATGACCCAAAAAAGCCCCCAAAAGGCCACAAAAATGACCCAAAAATGACCTCAAAAATTCCCCCGTAAATGACCCAAACATTGCCCTGAAATGGCCACAAAAATGGCCCCGATAGTGGCGCAAAAAAGACCAAGAAATAGCCCAAAAATGGCCCAAAAATGACCCAAAAATAAGCCCAAATAGACTCAAAAAATGAATCAGAAATTGACCCAAATATGGGCCCTAAATGGCCCCGAAAATGGCCCAGAAATGACTCCAAAAATGACTCCATAAATGGACCCAAAAGTGACCCCAAAATAGCTTAAAAATTGCCAAAACATGCCCAAAAATTCATCCAAAAACACACCCAAAGATGACCCAAGAATGATCCAAAAATAGCCTAAAAATGACCAAAAAATAGCCCCCAAAAAAACCCCAAAAATGGCCCACAAATGATCTAAAAATGATCCAAAACAATGACAGAAAAATGGCCCAAAAATGGCCCAGAAATGGCCCCAAATGTCTCCAAAAATGGCCTAAAAAATGACCAAAAAATGGACCAAAAAATGACGCAAAAATAACATGAAAATGACTCAAAAATAGCCCAAAAAATAGCCCCTAAAAGGCCCCATGAACGACCAAAAAATGACCAAAAAATCCCTCCATAAATGACCCAAAAATGACGTAAAAATTGGACAAAAAATGGCCCAAAAATAGACCCAAAATACCTCCAAAAATAACCTGAAAATGACACAAAAAAGCTTAAAAATAGCCCCAAAAATGACCCAGAAATGGCCCAAAAATGACCCAAAAATAGCCCTAAAAATGACCAAAAAACAGCCCAAAAATGACCAAAAAAATATCCCAAAAAAGACTCAAGAAGGGCCCATAAATGACCCAAAAAATGGCAACGATATGCCCCCGAATATGGCCCCAAAATTGGCCAAGAAATGGCCCCGAAAATGAATCAGAAATGGCCCCGAAAATGACCAAAAAAAGACCCAAGAATGGGCCCAAAATGGCTCCGAAGGTGGCCCCAAAAATGAACCCCAAAGTGGCCCCAAAATAGTCCAAAATTGACAAAAAAATGGCCCCATAAGTGGTCCAAAAATGACCCAAAAATTGGCCCAAAAGTGACCCAAAAATGGCCGCAAAAATGGCCGCAAAATTGACAAAAAAATGGCCCCAGAAATGGTCCAAAAATAACCCAAAAATTGGCCCAAAAATGACCCCAAAATAGACCTTAACATTTATCCAAAAATGACCCAAAAATGGCCGTAAAATGGTTACAAAACTGGCCATAAAATGACCAAAAATTCACCCCAAAAATGACTCTAAAATGGCCTCAAAATTGACCAAAAATGGCCCAAAACAACGACCAAAAATAGCCTCATATATGACCCAAAATGGCCCAAAAATAGCCCCAAAATGGCCTCAAAAATGACCCAAAAATGGCCCCAAATTGACCCAAAACTGGCCCTAAAAATGACCAAAAAATGACTCAAAAGTGGGCCAAAATGGCTCTGAAAATGGCCCTAAAAATGGCCTTAAAAATGACCCAAAAATAGGCCCAGAATAGCCCCAAAAATGGCTCAAAAATTACCCAAAAATAGCCCTAAAAATCACCCCAAAATGGCCCAAAAATAGTGCCCTAAATGACACAAAAATGGCCCTAAAATTACCCAAAAATGGCTCAAAAATGACGGAAAGATAAACACAAAAATGACCCAAAATGATCCCAAAATAGCACCATAAATGGCCCCAAAAATGGCCCCAAGAATGGCCCTAAAAATGACTCAAAATTGGCCATAAAATGATCTAAAATTTCCCCTATAAATGACCCCAAACAAGGCTCGAAATAGCCCCAAGAAATGACCTAAAAATGACCCAAAATGGCCCAAAAATTGCCCAAAAATAGACCCTAAAAGGCCCTAAAAATAGCCCCTAAAAGGCCCCCAAAATGGTCCAAAAATAACCCCAAAATTGGCCCAAAATTGACCCAAAAATAGCCCCAAAATGGCCCTAAAAATGGCCTCCAAAATGAGCCAAAATGGGCCGTAAAAGAACCCAAAATTCCGCCTATAAATCACTGAAAAATAGGGCCAAAATAGGCCCAAAATAGCCCAAAAAATGACCCAAAAATCACCCCAAAATGGCCCATAAATCGCCCCAAAATGACTCAAAAATTGACCCAAATACGGGCCCAAAAGCTCTCCGAAAATCACCCAGAAATAGTCCTAAAAACTAGACCCAAAAACGGCTCAAAAATGACCCAAAAAAGGCCCTAAAAGGGCCCCAAAAATGGCCCAAAAATGACCAAAAATTGGCTGTAAAATGATGCAAAACATCCCCAATAAATGACCCAGAAATTGCACCAAAAATAGCCTTTAAAACAGCCCCAAAAAATGACCCAGAAATGGCTCAAAAATGGCCCCAAAATTGACCTAAAAATGCCCAAAACAATGATCCAAAAATGGCTCAAAAATGGCTCCAAAATAGCCCCTGAAATTGCCCAAAAAAACCCAAAAATGACCCAAAATTAAGCCCAAAATAGACTCGAACTACCAAAATGGCCGCCGCAGTACCCGGATGTACTCGGCGCATGCGCACTTGGTCCCGAACTTCCAAAATGGCCGCCGCAGTGCCCGGATGTACTCCGCACATGCGTACTACGCCTCCGGACTCAATATGGCCGCTGCAGTGCCCGGATGTACTCGGCGCATGAGCAGCACATTTCTAGACGCCAAAATGGCCGCCGCAGTGCCCGGATGTACTCGGCGCATGCGCACTTGGTCCCGAACTACCAAAATGGCCGCCGCTGTGCCCGGATGTACTCGGCGCATGCGCAATTGGTCCCGAACTACCAAGATGGCTGCTGCAGTGCCCGGATGTACTCGGCACATGTGCAATTGGTCCCGAACTACCAAAATGGCCGCCGCAGTGCCGGATGTACTCGGCGCATGCGCACTGGATCCCGAACCACCAAAATGGCCGCCCCAGGACCCGGATGTACTCCGCGCATGCGCACTTGCGTCCCAAACTACCAAAAATGGCCGCCGCATGCCCGGATTACTTCGGCGCCTATGCCGCCTTGTCCGAACTACAAAAATGGGCCGCCCAGTGCCCGGATGTAACTCGGCGAATGCGCAATTGGTCCCGAACATACCAAAATGGCCGCCGCAGTGCCCGGATGTACACACAAATGTCCCCAAAAATGATGGAGAAATGGCCCCAAAAATGACCCAAAAAGGCACAGAAATGGCCCTAAAGATGACTCAAAAATAGCCCATAAAAGCCCCAAAAACGACCCAAAAATTACTCAAAAATAGCCCCAAAGATGACCCAAAAATGACCCAGAAATGACCCAAAAAAGCCCCCAAAAGGCCACAAAAATGACCCAAAAATGACCTCAAAAATTCCCCCGTAAATGACCCAAAATGGCCCTGAAATGGCCACAAAAATGGCCCCGATAGTGGCGCAAAAAAGACCAAGAAATAGCCCAAAAATGGCCCAAAAATGGCCCAAAAATAAGCCCAAATAGACTTCAAAAAATGAATCAGAAATTGACCCAACATATGGGCCTAAATGGGCCCCCGAAAATGGCGATGAAATGATCCGCAAAAATGGATCCATAAATGGACCCAAAAGTGACCCCAAAATACGCTTAAAAATTGCCAAAACCAATGCCCAAAAATTTTCATCCAAAAACACCCCAAAATATCCCAAGTTAAGATCCAAAAATAGCCTAAAAATGACCAAAAAATAGACCCCAAAAAAACCCCAAAAATTGCCCACAAATGATCTAAAAATGATCCAAAACAATGACAGAAAAATGGCCCAAAAATGGCCCAGAAATGGCCCCAAATGTCTCCAAAAATGGCCTAAAAAATGACCAAAAAATGGACCAAAAATTGACGCAAAAATAACATGAAAATGACTCAAAAATAGCCCAAAAAATAGCCCCTAAAAGGCCCCATGAACGACCAAAAAATGACCAAAAAATCCCTCCATAAATGACCCAAAAATGACGTAAAAATTGGACAAAAAATGGCCAAAAAAAAGACCCAAAATACCTCCAAAAATAACCTGAAAATGACACAAAAAAGCTTTAAAAATAGCCCCAAAAAATGACCCAGAAAATGGCCAAAAATGACCAAAAATAGCCCTAAAAATGACAAAAAAACAGCCCAAAAAATGACCAAAAAAATATCCCCAAAAAGACTCAAGAAGGGCCAATAAATGACCCAAAAAATGGCAACGATATGCCCACGAATATGGCCCCAAAATTGGCAAAGAAATGGCCCCGAAAATGAATCAGAAATGGCCCCGAAAATGACCAAAAAAAGACCCAAGAATGGGCCCAAAATGGCTCCGAATGTGGCCCAAAAATGAACCCCAAAGTGGCCCCAAAATAGTCCAAAATTGACAAAAAAATGGCCCCATAAGTGGTCCAAAAATGACCCAAAAATTGGCCCAAAAGTGACCCAAAAATGGCCGCAAAAATGGCAGCAAAAGTGACAAAAAAATGGCCCCAGAAATGGTCCAAAAATAACCCAAAAATTGGCCCAAAAATGACCCCAAAATAGACCTTAACATTTATCCAAAAATGACCCAAAAATGGCCGTAAAATGGTTACAAAACTGGCCATAAAATGACCAAAAATTCACCCCAAAAATGACTCTAAAATGGCCTCAAAATTGACCAAAAATGGCCCAAAACAACGACCAAAAATAGCCTCATATATGACCAAAAATGGCACAAAAATAGCCCCAAAATGGCCTCAAAAATGACCCAAAAATGGCCCCAAATTGACCCAAAACTGGCCCTAAAAATGACCAAAAAATGACTCAAAAGTGGGCCCAAAATGGCTCTGAAAATGGCCCTAAAAATGGCCTTAAAAATGACCCAAAAATAGGCCCATAATAGCCCCAAAAATGTCTCAAAAATTACCCAAAAATAGCCCTAAAAATCACCCCAAAATGGCCCAAAAATAGTGCCCTAAATGACACAAAAATGGCCCTAAAATTACCCAAAAATGGCTCAAAAATGACGGAAAGATAAACACAAAAATGACCCAAAATGATCCCAAAATAGCACCATAAATGGCCCCAAAAATGGCCCCAAGAATGGCCCTAAAAATGACTCAAAATTGGCCATAAAATGATCTAAAATTTCCCCTATAAATGACCCCAAACAAGGCTCGAAATAGCCCCAAGAAATGACCTAAAAATGACCCAAAATGGCCCAAAAATTGCCCAAAAAATAGACCCTAAAAGGCCCTAAAAATAGCCCCTAAAAGGCCCCCAAAATGGTCCAAAAATAACCCAAAAATTGGCCCAAAATTGACCCAAAAATAGCCCCAAAATGGCCCTAAAAATGGCCTCCAAAATGAGCCAAAATGGGCCGTAAAATAACCCAAAATTCCGCCTATAAATCACTGAAAAATAGGCCCAAAATAGCCCAAAAAATGACCAAAAATCACCCCAAAATGGCCCATAAATCGCCCAAAAATGACTCAAAAATTGACCCAAATACGGGCCCAAAGCTCTCCGAAAATCACCCAGAAATAGTCCTAAAACTAGACCCAAAAACGGCTCAAAAATGACCCAAAAGGCCCTAAAAGGGCCCCAAAAATGGCCCAAAAATGACCCAAAATTGGCTGTAAAATGATGCAAAACATCCCCAATAAATGACCCAGAAATTGCACCAAAAATAGCCTTTAAAACAGCCCCAAAAAATGACCCAGAAATGGCTCAAAAATGGCCCCAAAATTGACCTAAAAATGGCCCAAAACAATGATCCAAAAATGGCTCAAAAATGGCTCCAAAATAGCCCCTGAAATTGCCCAAAAAAGACCCAAAAATGACCCAAAATTAAGCCCAAAATAGACTCTAACTACCAAAATGGCCGCCGCAGGACCCGGATGTACTCCGCGCATGCGCACTTGGGTCCCGAACACCAAAGAATGGCCGCCGCAGTGCCCGGATGTACTTCCGACAGCGTACACGCCTCCGGACTCCAATTATGGCTTGCCGCAGTGACCCGGATGTATCGGCGCAGCGCACTGGTCCCGAACTACCAAAATGGCCGCCCCGCAGTGCCCCGGATGTACTCGGCGCGATGCGCACTTTGGTCCCGAACTACCAAATGGGCCGCCGCAGTGCCCGGATGTACTCGGCGCATGCCGCATGGTCCCGAACATATACCAAAAAGATGCCGCCGCAGTGCCGGATGTACTCCGCGCATGCGCAGTTGGGTTCCCGAAACTACCAAAATGGGCGCCGCAGTGCCCGATGTACTCGGCGCGATGCGCACTTGGTCACCGACCACCAAAATGGCCGCCCGAGTGCCCGGATGTACTCGGCGCATGCGTCACTGTTTGGTCCCGAACTACCAAATTGCGCCGCCGCGAGTGCGCCGTATGTACAACACAAATGTCCCCAAAAATGATGGAGAAATGGCCCAAAAAATTACCCAAAAAGGCACAGAAATGGCCCTAAAGATGACTCAAAAATAGCCAATAAAAGGCCCCAAAAACGACCCAAAAATTACTCAAAAATAGCCCCAAAGATGACCAAAAAATGACCCAGAAATGACCCAAAAAAGCCCCCAAAAGGCCACAAAAATGACCCAAAAATGACCTCAAAAATTCCCCCGTAAATGACCAAAAAATGGCCCTGAAATGGCCACAAAAATGGCCCCGATAGTGGCGCAAAAAAGACCAAGAAATAGCCAAAAAATGGCCCAAAAATGACCCAAAAATAAGCCCAAAATAGACTCAAAAAATGAATCAGAAATTGACCCAAATATGGGCCCTAAATGGCCCCGAAAATGGCCCAGAAATGACTCCAAAAATGACTCCATAAATGGACCCAAAAGTGACCCAAAATAGCTTAAAAATTGCCAAAACATGCCCAAAAATTCATCCAAAAACACACCCAAAGATGACCCAAGAATGATCCAAAAATAGCCTAAAAATGACAAAAAAATAGCCCCCAAAAAAACCCCAAAAATGGCCCACAAATGATCTAAAAATGATCCAAAACAATGACAGAAAAATGGCCCAAAAATGGCCAGAAATGGCCCCAAATGTCTCCAAAAATGGCCTAAAAAATGACCAAAAAATGGACCAAAAAATGACGCAAAAATAACATGAAAATGACTCAAAAATAGCCCAAAAAATAGCCCCTAAAAGGCCCCATGAACGACCAAAAAATGACAAAAAAATCCCTCCATAAATGACCCAAAAATGACGTAAAAATTGCACAAAAAATGGCCCAAAAATAGACCCAAAATACCTCCAAAAATAACCTGAAAATGACACAAAAAAGCTTAAAAATAGCCCCAAAAATGACCCAGAAATGGCCCAAAAATGACCCAAAAATAGCCCTAAAAATGACCAAAAAAACAGCCCAAAAATGACCAAAAAAATATCCCAAAAAAGACTCAAGAAGGGCCCATAAATGACCCCAAAAATGGCAACGATATGCCCCCGAATATGGCCCCAAAATTGGCCAAGAAATGGCCCCGAAAATGAATCAGAAATGGCCCCGAAAATGACCAAAAAAAGACCCAAGAATGGGCCCAAAATGGCTCCGAAGGTGGCCCCAAAAATGAACCCCAAAGTGGCCCCAAAAAAGTCCAAAATTGACAAAAAAAATGCCCCATAAGTGGTCCAAAAATGACCCAAAAATTGGCCCAAAAAAGTGATCCAAAATGGCCGAAAATGCGCAAATGACAAAAATGGCCCAGGAAAGGTCCAAAAATAACCCAAAAATTGGCCCAAAAAATGACCCCAAAATAGACCTAACATTTATCCAAAAATGACCCAAAAATGGCCGTAAAATGGTTACAAAACTGGCCATAATATGACCAAAAATTCACCCAAAAAATGACTCTAAAATGGCCTCAAAATTGACCAAAAATGGCCCAAAACAACGACCAAAAATAGCCTCATATATGACCCAAAATGGCCCAAAAATAGCCCCAAAATGGCCTCAAAAATGACCCAAAAATGGCCCCAAATTGACCAAAAACTGGCCCTAAAAATGACCAAAAAATGACTCAAAAGTGGGCCCAAAATGGCTCTGAAAATGGCCCTAAAAATGGCCCTAAAAATGACCCAAAAATAGGCCCAGAATAGCCCCAAAAATGGCTCAAAAATTACCCAAAAATAGCCCTAAAAATCCCCCCAAAATGGCCCAAAAATAGTGCCCTAAATGACACAAAAATGGCCCTAAAATTACCCAAAAATGGCTCAAAAAAGACGGAAAGATAAACACAAAAATGACCCAAAATGATCCCAAAATAGCACCATAAATGGCCCCAAAAATGGCCCCAAGAATGGCCCTAAAAATGACTCAAAATTGGCCATAAAATGATCTAAAATTTCCCCTATAAATGACCCCAAACAAGGCTCGAAATAGCCCCAAGAAATGACCTAAAAATGACCCCAAATGGCCCAAAAATTGCCCAAAAAATAGACCCTAAAAGGCCCTAAAAATAGCCCCTAAAAGGCCCCCAAAATGGTCCAAAAATAAACCAAAAATTGGCCCAAAATTGACCCAAAAATAGCCCCAAAATGGCCCTAAAAATGGCCTCCAAAATGAGCCAAAATGGGCCGTAAAATAACCCAAAATTCCGCCTATAAATCACTGAAAAATAGGCCCAAAATAGCCCAAAAAATGACCAAAAAATCACCCCAAAATGGCCCATAAATCGCCCCAAAATGACTCAAAAATTGACCCAAATACGGGCCCAAAAGCTCTCCGAAAATCACCCAGAAATAGTCCTAAAACTAGACCCAAAAACGGCTCAAAAATGACCCAAAAAAGGCCTAAAAGGGCCCCAAAAATGGCCCAAAAATGACCCAAAATTGGCTGTAAAATGATGCAAAACATCCCCAATAAATGACCCAGAAAT
>JAVTVJ010007549.1:0-17866 GCA_034509425.1 Eopsaltria australis
TCCCCCAAATTCACCCCAAAATCCACTTCAAGTGCCCCTAAACCCCTCAGGGATCCCCAAAATCCACCAAATTCACCCCACAATCCCCCATATTCTACCTGGGACCCCCATCATCCCCTACATTTCCCCCCAAAGCCCTCAGATGGCCTCCAAACCCACTGCGTTAGCGCCACCTAGTGGCCGGGAGGTCTCAGTGCCTGCCGGGCTAGAGCCAGGCCGAGCCAGGGCTGCGCATGCGCCGCTGCTGGGGAGGGTCGCCGTCAGGCCACGCCCCTGGGGGCGGGGCCGCAGCGCTATGCAAATGAGGCGCCTAGATGGGAAAAATGAGCAAATATGGAAAAGATGGCTGAAAATGGAGGAAAATGCGGTTTTTAGGGGGAAAGGGGATCTGGGGGCAGTTTGGGGGGATTTGGGGAAAATTGGGGCAGTTCGGGGTCATTTTGGGGACTTTTTGGGGAAGTTTTGGGTCATTTTGGGTTTTGGAGGGCTTGGGGAAACACTTGATGCAAATGATGGAAATGCGATTAATTAACGCTGATGGACTCTGCTTTTCATGCAAATGAAGTTTATTGCAAGGGAATGAATAAGATTGAATTGAATCACGCCTGTATTTATGCAAATAAATGATGAATATTCACCGACTATATGCAAATGAGGTTGGAGTGTGGATGTTGGTGTTAGGCCACGCCCCTTTTGAGTCAAACAAGGCCCGTGATCACTGGCTGTGGCCACGCCCTTTATGCTAATGAGGGACAAACATGGTCAGCCCAAAATCCCCAATAAATTCACCCCAAAATCCTGCTCAGATCCTTCTAAAACCCTCAAGGACCCCCAAAATCCCCCAAATTCACCCCAAAATCCTGCTAAATCCTTCTAACCCTCAGGGACCCCAATAATCCCCAAATTCCCCAAAATCCACTTCAGGTGCCCCAAACCCCTCAGGGATCCCCAAAATCCCCAATTCCCACTATCCCCTATCTAACCTGGGACCCCCATCATCCCCTACATTCCCAAAGCTCAGATCGCCTCAAAACCCATGCATTAGCGTGCCACCAGTGCCGGAGGTTCAGTGCCTGCGGGCTAGAGCCAGGCCGACGGAGCTGCGCATCAGCGCCGCCTGCTGGGGAGAAGTCGCCCAGTCAGGCACGCCCTGGGGGCGGGGCCGCGGCCGCTATGCAAATGAGGCGGCCTTAGATGAAAAATGAGCAAATATGGAAAAGATGGCTGAAAATGGAGGAAAATGCGGTTTTTAGGGGGAAAACGCGGGATCTGGGGGCAGTTTGGGGGGATTTGGGGAAAATTGGGGCAGTTCTGGGTCATTTTGGGGACTTTTTGGGGACGTTTTGGGTCATTTTGGGTCTTTTGGAGGGCTTGGGGAAACACTTGATGCAAATGATGGAAATGCGATTAATTAACGCTGATGGACTCTGCTTTTCATGCAAATGAAGTTTATGGCAAGGGAATGAATAAGATTTAATTGAATCACGCCTGTATTTATGCAAATAATGATGAATATTCACCGACTAGACGCAAATGAGGTTGGAGTGTGGATGTTGGTGTTAGGCCACGCCCCTTTTGATTCAAACAAGGCCCCGTGATCACTGGCTGAGGCCACGCCCTTTATGCTAATCAGGGACAAATATGGTCAGCCCAAAATCCCCATTAAATTCACCCCGTAATCCTGCTCAGATCCGTCTAAAACTCTCAAGGACCCCCAAAATCCCCCAAATTCACCCCAAAATCCACTTCAGGTGCCCCTAAACCCCTCAGGGATCCCCAAAATCCCTCAAATTCACCCCAAAATTCACTTCAGGTGCCCCTAAACCCCTCAGGGATCCCCAAAATCCACCAAATTCACCCCACAATCCCCCATATTCTACCTGGGAACCCCATCATCCCCTACATTTCCCCCCAAAGCCCTCAGATCGCCTCAAAACCCACTGCGTTAGCGCCACCTAGTGGCCGGGAGGTCTCAGTGCCTGCCGGGCTAGAGCCAGGCCGAGCAGGAGCTGCGCATGCGCCGCCTGCTGGGGGAGGAGTCGCCCGTCAGGCCACGCCCCTGGGGGCGGGGCCGCGGCCGCTATGCAAATGAGGCGGCCTTAGATGGGAAAATGAGCAAATATGGAAAAGATGGCTGAAAATGGAGGAAATCGGTTTTTAGGGGGGAACGCCGGGATCTGGGGGCAGTTGGGGGGGGTTTGGGGAAAATTGGGGCAGTTCTGGGTCATTTTGGGGACTTTTTGGGGAAGTTTTGGGTCATTTTGGGTCTTTTGGAGGGCTTGGGGAAACACTTGATGCAAATGATGGAAATGCGATTAATTAACGCTGATGGACTCTGCTTTTCATGCAAATGAAGTTTATTGCAGGGGGATGAATAAGATTTAATTGAATCACGCCTGTATTTATGCAAATAAATGATGAATATTCACCGACTATACACAAATGAGGTTGGAGTGTGGATGTTGGTGTTAGGCCACGCACCTTTTGATTCAAACAAGGCCCCGTGATCACTGGCTGTGGCCACGCCCTTTATGCTAATCAGGGACAAATATGGTCAGCCCAAAATCCCCATTAAATTCACCCCAAAATCCTGCTCAGACCCGTCTAAAACCCTCAAGGACCTACAAAATCCCCCAAATTCACCCCAAAATCCTGCTCAGATCCTTCTAAACCCCTCAGGGACCCCCAAAATCCCCCAAATTCACCCCAAAATCCACTTCAGGTGCCCCTAAACCCCTCAGGGATCCCCAAAATCCACCAAATTCACCCCACAATCCCCCATATTCTACCTGGGACCCCCATCATCCCCTACATTTTCCCCCAAAGCCCGCAGATCGCCTCAAAACCCACTGCGTTAGCGCCACCTAGTGGCCGGGAGGTCTCAGTGCCTGCCGGGCTAGAGCCAGGCCGAGCAGGAGCTGCGCATGCGCCGCCTGCTGGGGGAGGAGTCGCCCGTCAGGCCACGCCCCTGGGGGCGGGGCCGCGGCCGCTATGCAAAAGAGGCGGCCTTAGATGGGAAAAAAGAGCAAATATGGAAAAGATGGCTGAAAATGGAGGAAAATGCGGTTTTTAGGGGGGAAAAGGGGGATCTGGGGGCAGTTTGGGGGATTTGGGGAAAATTGGGGCAGTTCTGGGTCATTTTGGGGACTTTTTGGGGAAGTTTTGGGTCATTTTGGGTCTTTTGGAGGGCTTGGGGACACACTTGATGCAAATGATGGAAATGCGAGTAATTAACGCTGATGGACTCTGCTTTTCATGCAAATGAAGTTTATTGCAAGGGAATGAATAAGATTTAATTGAATCACGCCTGTATTTATGCAAAAAAATGATGAATATTCACCGCCTAGACGCAAATGAGGTTGGAGTGTGGATGTTGGTGTTAGGCCACGCCCCTTTTGATTCAAACAAGGCCCCGTGATCACTGGCTGTGGCCACGCCCTTTATGCTAATCAGGGACAAATATGGTCAGCCCAAAATCCCCATTAATTCACCCAAATCTGCATCAGATCCGTTCTAAAACCCTCAAACCCCAAAATCCCCATTAATTCAACCCCCAAAATCCGCTCGATCCTTCTAACCCCTCAGGGATCCAAATCCAATTCACCCCAAAATCCACTTCAGGTGCCCCTAAACCCCTCAGGGATCCCCAAAATCCACCAAATTCACCCCACAATCCCCCATATTCTACCTGGGACCCCCATCATCCCCTACATTTCTCCCCCAAGCCCTCAGATCGCCTCAAAACCCACTGCGTTAGCGCCACCTAGTGGCCGGGAGGTCTCAGTGCCTGCCGGGCTAGAGCCAGGCCGAGCAGGAGCTGCGCATGCGCCGCCTGCTGGGGGAGGAGTCGCCTGTCAGGCCACGGCCCTGGGGCGGGGCCGCGGCCGCTATGCAAATGAGGCGGCCTTAGATGGGAAAAATGAGCAAATATGGAAAAGATGGCTGAAAATGGAGGAAAATGCGGTTTTTAGGGGGAAAAGCGGGATCTGGGGGCAGTTTGGGGGGATTTGGGGAAAATTGGGGCAGTTCTGGGTCATTTTGGGGACTTTTTGGGGAAGTTTTGGGTCATTTTGGGTCTTTTGGAGGGCTTGGGGAAACACTTGATGCAAATGATGGAAATGCGATTATCTAACGCTGATGGACTCTGCTTTTCATGCAAATGAAGTTTATTGCAAGGGAATGAATAAGATTTAATTGAATCACGCCTGTATTTATGCAAATAAATGAGGAATATTCACCGACTATACGCAAATGAGGTTGGAGTGTGGATGTTGGTGTTAGGCCACGCCCCTTTTGATTCAAACAAGGCCCCGTGATCACTGGGTGTGGCCACGCCCTTTATGCTAATCAGGGACAAATATGGTCAGCCCAAATCCATTAAATTCACCCAAAACTGCTCAGATTCGTCTAAAAACCCCTCAAGGACCCAAAATCCCCCATCATTCACCTCCACCAAAATCCACTCAGATCCCCTAAACCCTCAGGGACCCCCAAAATCCCCCAAATTCACCCCAAAATCCACTTCAGGTGCCCCTAAACCCCTCAGGGATCCCCAAACTCCACCAAATTCACCCCACAATCCCCCATATTCTACCTGGGACCCCCATCATCCCCTACATTTCCCCCCAACGCCCTCAGATCGCCTCAAAACCCACTGCGTTAGCGCCACCTAGTGGCCGGGAGGTCTCAGTGCCTGCCGGGCTAGAGCCAGGCCGAGCAGGAGCTGCGCATGCGCCGCCTGCTGGGGGAGGAGTCGCCTGTCAGGCCACGCCCCTGGGGCGGGGCCGCGGCCGCTATGCAAATGAGGCGGCCTTAGATGGGAAAAATGAGCAAATATGGAAAAGATGGCTGAAAATGGAGGAAAATGCGGTTTTTAGGGGGGCAAAGGGGGATCTGGGGGCAGTTTGGGGGGATTTGGGGAAAATTGGGGCAGTTCTGGGTCATTTTGGGGACTTTTTGGGGAAGTTTTGGGTCATTTTTGGTCTTTTGGAGGGCTTGGGGAAACACTTGATGCAAATGATGGAAATGCGATTAATTAACGCTGATGGACTATGCTTTTCATGCAAATGAAGTTTATTGCAAGGGAATGAATAAGATTTAATTGAATCACGCCTGTATTTATGCAAAAAAATGATGAATATTCACCGACTCTAGAAGAACGCAAATGCAGGTTGGAGTGTGATGTTGGTGTTAGGCCCAGCCCCTTTGATTCAAAACAAGGGCCCTTGATCACTGGCTGTGGCCACGCCCTTTAATGCTATCAGGGAAAATATGGTGCCCAAATCCCATTAAATTCACCCGTAATCCTGCTCAGATCGTCTAAACGCCCAGGACTAAAAATCACCCAAATTCACCCCAAAATCTGTCAGATCCTTATTAACCCTAAGGACCCAAAATCCCCATTAAATTCACCCCAAAATCCTGCTCAGATCCTTCTAAACCCCTCAGAGACCCCCAAAATCACCCAAATTCACCCCAAAATCCACTTCAGGTGCCCCTAAACCCCTCAGGGATCCCCAAAATCCACCAAATTCACCCCACAATCCCCCATATTCTACCTGGGACGCCCATCATCCCCTACATTTCCCCCCAAAGCCCTCAGATCGCCTCAAAACCCACTGCGTTAGCGCCACCTAGGGCCCGGGAGGTCTCAGTGCCTGCCGGGCTAGAGCCAGGCCGAGCAGGAGCTGCGCATGCGCCGCCTGCTGGGGGAGGAGTCGCCCGTCAGGCCACGCCCCTGGGGGCGGGGCCGCGGCCGCTATGCAAATGAGGCGGCCTTAGATGGGAAAAATGACAAACTATGGAAAAGATGGCTGAAAATGGAGGAAAATGCGGTTTTTAGGGGGAAAAGGGGGATCTGGGGGCAGTTTGGGGGGATTTGGGGAAATTGGGGGCAGTTCTGGGTCATTTTGGGGACTTTTTGGGGAAGTTTTGGGTCATTTTGGGTCTTTTGGAGGGCTTGGGGAAACACTTGATGCAAATGATGGAAATGCTATTAATTAACGCTGATGGACTCTGCTTTTCATGCAAATGAAGTTTATTGCAAGGGAATGAATAAGATTGAATTGAATCACGCCTGTATTTATGCAAAAAAATGATGAATATTCACCGACTATATGCAAATGAGGTTGGAGTGTGGATGTTGGTGTTAGGCCACGCCCCTTTTGAGTCAAACAAGGCCCGTGATCACTGGCTGTGGCCACGCCCTTTATGCTAATGAGGGACAAACATGGTCAGCCCAAAATCCCCAATAAATTCACCCCAAAATCCTGCTCAGATCCTTCTAAAACCCTCAAGGACCCCCAAAATCCCCCAAATTCACCCCAAAATCCACTTCAGATCCCCTAAACCCCTCAGGGACACCCAAAATCCCCCAAATTCACCCCCAAAATCCACTTCAGGTGCCCCTAAACCCCTCAGGGATCCCCAAAATCCACCAAATTCACCCCACAATCCCCCATCTTCTACCTGGGACCCCCATCATCCCCTACATTTTCCCCCAAAGCCCTCAGATCGCCTCAAAACCCACTGCGTTAGCGCCACCTAGTGGCCGGGAGGTCTCAGTGCCTGCCGGGCTAGAGCCAGGCCGAGCAGGAGCTGCGCATGCGCCGCCTGCTGGGGGAGGAGTCGCCCGTCAGGCCACGCCCTGGGGGCGGGGCCGCGGCCGCTATGCAAATGAGGCCGCCTTAGATGGGAAAAATGAGCAAATATGGAAAAGATGGCTGAAAATGGAGGAAAATGCGGTTTTTAGGGGGGAAAAGGGGGATCTGGGGGCAGTTTGGGGGGATTTGGGGAAATTGGGGCAGTTCTGGGTCATTTTGGGGACTTTTTGGGGAAGTTTTGGGTCATTTTGGGTCTTTTGGAGGGCTTGGGGAAACACTTGATGCAAATGATGGAGATGCGATTAATTAACGCTGATGGACTCTGCTTTTCATGCAAATGAAGTTTATTGCAAGGGAATGAATAAGATCTAATTGAATCACGCCTTTATTTATGCAAAAATATGATGAATATTCACCGACTATACGCAAATGAGGTTGGAGTGTGGATGTTGGTGTTAGGCCACGCCCCTTTTGATTCAAAGAAGGCCCCGTGATCACTGGGTGTGGCCACGCCCTTTATGCTAATCAGGGACAAATATGGTCAGCCCAAAATCCCCCCAAATTCACTCCAAAATCCTGCTCAGATCCTTCTAAACCCCTCAGGGACCCCCAAAATCCCCCAAATTCACCCCAAAATCCACTTCAGATCTCCCTAAACCGCTCAGGGACACCCAAAATCCCCCAAATTCACCCCAAAATCCACTTCAGGTGCCCCTACACCCCTCAGGGATCCCCAAAATCCACCAAATTCACCCCACAATCCCCCATATTCTACCTGGGACCCCCATCATCCCCTACATTTCCCCCCAAAGCCCTCAGATCGCCTCAAAACCCACTGCGTTAGCGCCACCTAGTGGCCGGGAGGTCTCAGTGCCTGCAGGGCTAGAGCCAGGCCGAGCAGGAGCTGCGCATGCGCCGCCTGCTGGGGGAGGAGTCGCCCGTCAGGCCACGCCCTGGGGGCGGGGCCGCGGCCGCTATGCAAATGAGGCCGCCTTAGATGGGAAAAATGAGCAAATATGGAAAAGATGGCTGAAAATGGAGGAAAATGCGGTTTTTAGGGGGGAAAAGGGGGATCTGGGGGCAGTTTGGGGGGATTTGGGGAAAATTGGGGCAGTTCTGGGTAATTTTGGGGACTTTTTGGGGAAGTTTTGGGTCATTTTGGGTCTTTTGGAGGGCTTGGGGAAACACTTGATGCAAATGATGGAAATGCGATTAATTAACGCTGATGGACTCTGCTTTTCATGCAAATAAAGTTTTATTGCAAGGGAAGATAAGATTTAATTGAATCACGCTGTATTTATGCAAATAAAATGATGAATATTCCCGACTAGACGCAATGAGGTTGGGTGTGGATGTTGGTGTTAGGGCCACGCCCTTTTTGATTCAAACAAGGCCCTGATCACTGGGTGGGCCACGCCCTTTATGCTAATTCAGGAAAAGGTAGCCCAATCCCATTAAATTCCAAGCCAGTCCTGACCCTGCTCAGATAAACGTATATCCTCATGAGAGAGGTACAATATTTATTCTCCACGAATAAGAGTACCGAGTCGACCTGCTGCAGAGATCCCTTTTCTAAACCGCTCAGGGACACCCAAAATCCCCCAAATTCACCCCAAAATCCACTTCAGGTGCCACTAAACCCCTCAGGGATCCCCAAAATCCAACAAATTCACCCCACAATCCCCCATATTCTACCTGGGACCCCCATCATCCCCTACATTTCCCCCCAAAGCCCTCAGATCGCCTCAAAACCCACTGCATTAGCGCCACCTAGTGGCCGGGAGGTTTCAGTGCCTGCCGGGCTAGAGCCAGGCCGAGCAGGAGCTGCGCATGCGCCGCCTGCTGGGGGAGGAGTCGCCCGTCAGGCCACGGCCCTGGGGGCGGGGCCGCGGCCGCTATGCAAATGAGGCGGCTTTAGATGGGAAAAATGAGCAAATATGGAAAAGATGGCTGAAAATGGAGGAAAATGCGGTTTTTAGGGGGGAAAAGGGGGATCTGGGGGCAGTTTGGGGGGATTTGGGGAAATTGGGGCAGTTCTGGGTCATTTTGGGGACTTTTTGGGGAAGTTTTGGGTCATTTTGGGTCTTTTGGAGGGCTTGGGGAAACACTTGATGCAAATGATGGAAATGCGATTAATTACCGCTGATGGACTCTGTTTTTCATGCAAATGAAGTTTATTGCAAGGGAATTAATAAGATTTAATTGAATCACGCCTGTATTTATGCAAAAAAATGATGCAATATTCCGCAGACGCAAATGAGGTTTGAGTGTGGATGTTGGTGTTAGGCCACGCCCCTTTGATTCAACAAGGCCCGTGATCATCCTGGCTGTGGCCACGCCCTTAATGCTAATCAGGGACAAATATGGTAGCCCAACATCCCCCATTAAATTCACACCCAAATCTGCTCAGATCCGTCTAAACCTCAAGGACCTAAAAATCCCCATTAAATTCACCCAAAATCCTGTCAGATCCTTCTAAACTAAACCCTCAGGGACACCAAATCCCAAATTCACCCCAAAATCCACTTAGGTGCCTAAAACCTCAGGGTCCCCAAAATCACCAAATTCACCCCACAATCCCCATATTCTACCTGGGACCCCCATCATCCCCTACATTTCCCCCCAAAGCCCTCAGATCGCCTCAAAACCCACTGCGTTAGCGCCACCTAGTGGCCGGGAGGTCTCAGTGCCTGCCGGGCTAGAGCCAGGCCGAGCAGGAGCTGCGCATGCGCCGCCTGCTGGGGGAGGAGTCGCCCGTCAGGCCACGCCCCTGGGGGCGGGGCCGCGGCCGCTATGCAAATGAGGAGGCCTTAGATGGGAAAAATGAGCAAATATGGAAAAGATGGCTGAAAATGGAGGAAAATGCGTTTTTTAGGGGGGAAAAGGGGGATCTGGGGGCAGTTTGGGGGGATTTGGGGAAAATTGGGGCAGTTCTGGGTCATTTTGGGGACTTTTTGGGGAAGTTTGGGTCATTTTGGGTCTTTTGGAGGGCTTGGGGAAACACTTGATGCAAATGATGGAAATGCGATTAATTAACGCTGATGGACTCTGCTTTTCATGCAAATGAAGTTTATTGCAAGGGATTGAATAAGATTTAATTGAATCACGCCTGTATTTATGCAAAAAAATGATGAATATTCACCGACTAGACGCAAATGAGGTTGGAGTGTGGATGTTGTTGTTAGGCCACGCCCCTTTTGATTCAAACAAGGCCCCGTGATCACTGGGTGTGGCCACGCCCTTTATGCTAATCAGGGACAAATATGGTCAGGCAAAAATCGCCATTAAATTCACGAAGACCAATCCCCCAAATTCACCCCAAATCCACTTCAGATCCCCCTAAACCGCTCAGGGACACCCAAAATCCCCCAAATTCACCCCAAAATCCACTTCAGGTGCCCCTAAACCCCTCAGGGATCCCCAAAATCCACCAAATTCACCCCACAATCCCCCATATTCTACCTGGGACCCCCATCATCCCCTACATATCCCCCCAAAGCCCTCAGATCGCCTCACAACCCACTGCGTTAGCGCCACCTAGTGGCCGGGAGGTCTCAGTGCCTGCCGGGCTAGAGCCAGGCGAAAGCAGGAGCTGCGCAGGCGCCGCCTGCTGGGGGAGGAGTCGCCCGTTAGGCCACGCCCCTGGGGGCGGGGCCGCGGCTGCTATGCAAATGAGGCGGCCTTAGATGGGAAAAATGAGCAAATATGGAAAAGATGGCTGAAAATGGAGGAAATGCGGTTTTTAAGGGGGAAAAGGGGGATCTGGGGCAGTTTGGGGGGATTTGGGGAAAATTGGGGCAGTTCTGGGTCATTTTGGGGACTTTTTGGGGAAGTTTTGGGTCATTTTGGGTCTTTTGGAGGGCTTGGGGAAACACTTGATGCAAATGATGGAAATGCGATTAATTAACGCTGATGGACTCTGCTTTTCATGCAAATGAAGTTTATTGCAAGGGAATGAACAAGATTTAATTGAATCACGCCTGTATTTATGCAAATAAATGATGAATATTCACCGACTAGACGCAAATGAGGTTGGAGTGTGGATGTTGGTGTTACGCCACGCCCCTTTTGATTCAGACAAGGGCCTCGTGATCACTGAAGTGGCTGCTCCCTTTATGCTAACTAGGGACAAACATGGTCAGCCCAAACCCCAACTTCACCCCAAAATCCTGCTCAGATCCTTTCTAAACCTCTCAGGACCTCCCCAAAATCCCCCCAAATTGGCCCCCAAAATCCACACTTCAGATCCCCCTAAACCAAGCTCAGGGAGAACACCCAAAGCACCCCAAATTCACCCCAAAATCCACTTCAGGGTGCCCCCCTAAACCCCTCAGGGATCCCCAAAATCCACCAAATTACCCCACAACTCCCCATACCTCTACCTGGGACCCCCATCAATCCCCACATTTCCCCAAAGCCCCTCAGATCGCTCCTCAAACCCACTGAGGTATAGCGCCACCTAGTGGGTCGGGAGGTCTCAGTGCCCGCCGGGCTAGAGCCAGGCCGAGCAGGAGCTGCGCATGCGCCGCCTGCTGGGGGAGGAGTCGCCCGTCAGGCCACGCCCCTGGGGGCGGGGTCACGACCGCTATGCAAATGAGGCGGCCTTAGATGGGAAAAATGAGCAACTATGGAAAAGATGGCTGAAAATGGAGGAAAATGCGGTGTTTATAGGGGAAACGGGGGATCTGGGGGCAGTTTGTGGGGATTTGGGGAAAATTGGGGCAGTTCTGGGTCATTTTGGGGACTTTTGGGGCAGTTCTGGGTCATTTTGGGTCTTTTGGAGGGCTTGGGGAAACACTTGATGCAAATGATTGAAATGCGATTAATTAACGCTGATGGACTCCGCTTTTCATGCAAATGAAGTTTATTGCAAGGGAATGAATAAGATTGAATTGAATCACGCCTGTATTTATGCAAATAAATGATGAAAATTCACCGACTAGACGCAAATGAGGTTGGAGTGTGGATGTTGGTGTTAGGCCACGCCCCTTTTGATTCAAACAAGGCCCCGTGATCACTGGCTGTGGCCACGCCCTTTATGCTAATCAGGGACAAATATGGTCAGCCCAAAATCCCCATTAAATTCACCCCAAAATCCTGCTCAGATCCTTCTAAAACCCTCAAGGACCCCCAAAATCCCCCCAATTCACCCCAAACCACTCCCCCAGATCCCCCAAACCGCTCAGGGACACCCAAAATCCCCCAAATTCACCTCCCAAAATTCACTTCAGGTGCCCCTCAAACCCTCAGGGATCCCTCAAAATCCATCACAACTCCACCCTGCCAATCCCCCAGACTTGCTGGGGACCCCATCAGTCCCCCCCACATTTCCCCAAAGCCCTCAGATCGCCTCGCAACCCACTGGCGCTAGGGCCACCCAGGGTCGGGAGTGTTCCCAGTGCCTGCCGGGCTAGAGCCAGTCGAAAGCAGGAGCTTACGCCGCCTGCTGGGGAGGGAGTCGCCTGTCAGCCACGCCCCTGGGGTGGCCGGTGACGCCATGCAAATGAGGCGTGCCTTAGATGGAAAATGAGCAACCATGGAAAGTGATATTGAAAGCTGGAGAAAATGTGGTTTTGTGGGGAAAAAGGGGGAATTGGGGCAGTTTGGGGGGGATTTGGGGAAAATTGGGGCAGTTCTGGGTCATTTTGGGGACTTTTTGGGGAAGTTTTGGGTCATTTTGGGTCTTTTGGAGGGCTTGGGGAAACACTTGATGCAAATGATGGAAATGCGATTAATTAACGCTGATGGATTCTGCTTTTCATGCAAATGAAGTTTATTGCAAGGGAATGAATAAGATTTAATTGAATCACGCCTGTATTTATGCAAATAAATGATGAATATTCTCCGACTATACAAGAAATGAGGTTGGAGTGTGGATGTTGGTGTTAGGCCACGCCCCTTTTGATTCAAACAAGGCCCCGTGATCACTGGCTGTGGCCACGCCCTTTATGCTAATGAGGGACAAACATGGTCAGCCCAAAATCCCCAATAAATTCACCCCAAAATCCTGCTCAGATCCTTCTAAAACCCTCAAGGACCCCCAAAATCCCCCAAATTCACCCAAATATCCACTTCAGGTGCCCCTAAACCGCTCAGGGACACCCAAAATCCCCCAAATTCACCCCAAAATCCACTTCAGGTGCCCCTAAACCCCTCAGGGATCCCCAAAATACACCAAATTCACCCCACAATCCCCCATATTCTACCTGGGACCCCTATCATCCCCTACATTTCCCCCCAAAGCCCTCAGATCGCCTCAAAACCCACTGCGTTAGCGCCACCTAGTGGCCGGGAGGTCTCAGTGCCTGCCGGGCTAGAGCCAGGCCGAGCAGGAGCTGCGCATGCGCCGCCTGCTGGGGGAGGAGTCGCCTGTCAGGCCACGCCCCTGGGGCGGGGCCGCGGACGCTATGCAAATGAGGCGGCCTTAGATGGGAAAAATGAGCAACTATGGAAAAGATGGCTGAAAATGGAGGAAAATGCGGTTTTTAGGGGGGAAACGGGGGATCTTGGGGCAGTTTGGGAGGATTTGGGGAAAATTGGGGCAGTTCTGGGTCATTTTGGGGACTTTTTGGGGAAGTTTTGGGTCATTTTGGGTCTTTTGGAGGGCTTGGGAAACACTTGATGCAAATGATGGAAATGCGATTAATTAACGCTGATGGACTCTGCTTTTCATGCAAATGAAGTTTATTGCAAGGGAATGAATAAGATTTAATTGAATCACGCCTGTATTTATGCCAAAAATGATGAATATTCACCGACTAGACGCAAATGAGGTTGGAGTGTGGATGTTGGTGTTCGGCCACGCCCCTTTTGATTCAAACAAGGCCCCGTGATCACTGGGTGTGGCCACGCCCTTTATGCTAATCAGGGACAAATATGGTCAGCCCAAAACCCCCCAACTTCACCCAAAAATCCTGCTCAGATCCTTCTATACCCCTCAGGGACCCCCAAAATCCCCCAAATTCACCCCAAAATCCACTTCAGATCTCCCTTTAAACCACTAGGGACACCTGTAACCTAAATTCACCCCCAAAATCCACTTCAGGTGCCCTAAACCTCATTGTAAAACTAATAAATTCACCCCACAATCCCCCATATTCTACCTGGGACCTCCATCATCCCCCACATTTCCCCCCAAAGCCCTCAGATCGCCTCAAAACCCACTGCGTTAGCGCCACCTAGTGGCCGGGAGGTCTCAGTGTCTGCCGGGCTAGAGCCAGGTCGAGCAGGAGCTGCGCATGCGCCGCCGGCTGGGGGAGGAGTCGCCCGTCAGGCCACGCCCCTGGGGGCGGGGCCGCGGACGCTATGCAAATGAGGTGGCCTTAGAGGGGAAAAATGAGCAACTATGGAAAAGATGGCTGAAAATGGAGGAAAATGCGGTTTTTAGGGGGGAAACGGGGGATCTGGGGGCAGTTTGGGAGGATTTGGGGAAAATTGGGGCAGTCCTGGGTCATTTTGGGGACTTTTTGGGGAAGTTTTGGGTCATTTTGGGTCTTTTGGAGGGCTTGGGGAAACACTTGATGCAAATGATGGAAATGCGATTAATTAACGCTGATGGACTCTGCTTTTCATGAAAATGAAGTTTATTGAAAGGGAATGAATAAGATTTAATTGAATCACGCCTGTATTTATGCCAAAAAATGATGAATATTCTCCGACTATACGCAATGAGGTTGAGGTGGATGTTGGTGTTAGGCCACACGCCTTTTGATCTAAAATAGTCTCATGATCACTCGGTGTGGCCATTCTTTATGCTAATCAGGGACAACATATCGTCTAAAACTCTAACTTCACCCCAAAATCCTGCTCAGATCCTTCTAAACCCCTCAGGGACCCCCAAAATCCCCCAAATTCACCCCAAAATCCACTTCAGATCCCCCTAAACTGCTCAGGGACACCCAAAATCCCCCAAATTCACCCCAAAATCCACTTCAGGTGCCCCTAAACCCCTCAGGGATCCCCAAAATCCACCAAATTCACCCCACAATCCCCCAGATTCTACCTGGGACCCCTATCATCCCCTACATTTCCCCCCAAAGCCCTCAGATCGCCTCAAAACCCACTGCGTGAGCGCCACCTAGTGGCCGGGAGGTCTCAGTGCCTGCCGGGCTAGAGCCAGGGTCGGTGCAGGAGCCTCTGCTGGGAGTCGCCTGTCAGGCCACGCCCCTGGGCGGGCCGGACGCTTATGCAAATGAGGCGGCCTTAGATGGGAAAAATTACCAACTATGGAAAAGATGGCTGAAAATGGAGGAAAATGCGGTTTTTAGGGGGGAAAAGGGGGATCTGGGGGCAGTTTGGGGCGATTTGGGGAAAATTGGGGCAGTTCTTGGTCATTTTGGGGACTTTTTGGGGAAGTTTTGGGTCATTTTGGGTCTTTTGGAGGGCTTGGGGAAACATTTGATGCAAATGATGGAAATGCGATTAATTAACGCTGATGGACTCTGCTTTTCATGCAAATGAAGTTTATTGCAAGGAAATTAATAAGATTTAATTGAATCACGCCTGTATTTATGCAAATAAATGATGAAAATTCACCGACTATACGCAAATGAGGTTGGAGTGTGGATGTTGGTGTTAGGCCACGCCCCTTTTGATTCAAACAAGGCCCCGTGATCACTGGCTGTGGCCACGCCCCTTATGCTAATCAGGGACAAACATGGTCAGCCCAAAATCCCCATTAAATTCACCCCAAAATCCTGCTCAGATCCTTCTAAACCCCTCAGGGATCCCCAAAATCCCCCAAATTCACCCCAAACTTGCTCAGATCCGTCTAAACCCCTCAGGGACCCCCAAAATCCCCCAAATTCACCCCAAAATCCACTTCAGATCCCCCTAAACCGCTCAGGGATACCCAAAATCCCCCAAATTCACCCCAAAATCCACCTCAGGTGCCCCTAAACCCTTCAGGGATCCCCAAAATCCACCAAATTCACCCCACAATCCCCCATATTCTACCTGGGACCCCCATCATCCCCTACATTTCTCCCCAAAGCCCTCAGATCGCCTCAAAACCCACTGCGTTAGCGCCACCTAGTGGCCGGGAGGTCTCAGTGCCTGCCGGCCTAGAGCCAGGCCGAGCAGGAGCTGCGCATGCGCCGCCTGCTGGGGGAGGAGTCGCCCGTCAGGCCACGCCCCTGAGGGCGGGGCCGCGGCCGCTATGCAAATGAGGCGGCCTTAGATGGGAAAAATGAGCAAATATGGAAAAGATGGCTGAAAATGGAGGAAAATGCGGTTTTTAGGGGGGAAAAGGGGGATCTGGGGGCAGTTTGGGGGGATTTGGGGAAAATTGGGGCAGTTCTGGGTCATTTTGGGGACTTTTTGGGGAAGTTTTGGGTCATTTGGGTCTTTTGGAGGGCTTGGGGAAACACTTGATGCAAATGATGGAAATGCGATTAATTAACGCTGATGGACTCTGCTTTTCATGCAAATGAAGTTTATTGCAAGGGAATGAATAAGATTTAATTGAATCACGCCTGTATTTATGCCAAAAATGATGAATATTCACCGACTAGACGCAAATGAGGTTGGAGTGTGGATGTTGGTGTTAGGCCACGCCTCTTTTGATTCAAACAAGGCCCCGTGATCACTGGCTGTGGCCACGCCCTTTATGCTAATGAGGGACAAACATGGTCAGCCCAAAACCCCCAAATTCACCCCAAAATCCTGCTCAGATCCTCCTAAACCCCTCAGGGACCCCAAAATCCCCCAAATTCACCCCAAAATCCACTTCCAGATCTCCTAAACCACCTAGGGACCCAAAATCCCACCACCCCAAAATCAATTTCAGGTGCCCCTAAACCCCTCAGGGATCCCCAAAATCCACCAAATTCACCCCACAATCTCCCATATTCTACCTGGGACCCCCATCATCCCCTACAGTTCCCCCCAAAGCCCTCAGATCGCCTCAAAACCCACTGCGTTAGCGCCACCTAGTGGCCGGGAGGTCTCAGTGCCTGCCGGGCTAGAGCCAGGTCGAGCCGGAGCTGCGCATGCGCCGCCTGCTGGGGGAGGAGTCGCCCGTCAGGCCACGCCCCTGGGGGCGGGGCCGCGGCCGCTATGCAAATGAGGCGGCCTTAGATGGGAAAAATGAGCAAATATGGAAAAGATGGCTGAAAATGGAGGAAAATGCGGTTTTAAGGGGGGAAACGGGGGATCTGGGGGCAGTTTGGGAGGATTTGGGGAAAATTGGGGCAGTTCTGGGTCATTTTGGGGACTTTTTGGGGAAGTTTTGGGTCATTTTGGGTCTTTTGGAGGGCTTGGGGAAACACTTGATGCAAATGATGGAAATGCTATTAATTAACGCTGATGGACTCTGTTTTTCATGCAAATGAAGTTTATTGCAAGGGAATGAATAAGATTTAATTGAATCACGCCTGTATTTATGCCAAAAAATGATGAATATTCTCCGACTATACGCACATGAGGTTGGAGTGTGGATGTTGGTGTTAGGCCACGCCCCTTTTGATTCAAACAAGGCCCCGTGATCACTGGGTGTGGCCACGCCCTTTATGCTAATCAGGGACAAATATGGTCAGCCCAAAACCCCCTAACTTCACCCCAAAATCCTGCTCAGATCCTTCTAAACCCCTCAGGGACCCCTAAAATCCCCCAAATTCACCCCAAAATCCACTTCAGATCCCCCTAAACCGCTCAGGGACACCCAAAATCCCCCAAATTCACCCCAAAATCCACTTCAGGTGCCCCTAAACCTCTCAGGGATCCCCAAAATCCACCAAATTCACCCCACAATCCCCCATATTCTACCTGGGACCCCCATCATCCCCTACATTTCCCCCCAAAGCCCTCAGATCGCCTCAAAACTCACTGCGTTAGCGCCACCTCGTGGCCGGGAGGTCTCAGTGCCTGCCGGGCTAGAGCCAGGCCGAGCAGGAGCTGCGCATGCGCCGCCTGCTGGGGGAGGAGTCGCCCGTCAGGCCACGCCCCTGGGGGCGGGGCCGCGGACGCTATGCAAATGAGGCGGCCTTAGATGGGAAAAATGAGCAAATATGGAAAAGATGGTTGAAAATGGAGGAAAATGCGGTTTTTAGGGGGGAAACGGGGGATCTGGGGGCAGTTTGGGGGGATTTGGGGAAAATTGGGGCAGTTCTGGGTCATTTTGGGGACTTTTTGGGGAAGTTTTGGGTCATTTTGGGTCTTTTGGAGGGCTTGGGAAACACTTGATGCAAATGATGGAAATGCGATTAATTAACGCTGATGGACTCTGCTTTTCATGCAAATGAAGTTTATTGCAAGGGAATTAATAA